>JBBPQL010001170.1:0-12166 GCA_038092515.1 Boletus subparvulus | reverse complement strand
CTAGCGTATTCTTGGATCCTTAAGCAATCGGCTTAAGACCTCTGCTTCCCTGAACCTCTGACACTTGACCTTCGGATTGACTTGAGGACGTAGCGTCTCTTCGTGAGTACCTCCCTCGAGACAATCAGGTTCCGCTCGACCTACCAAGAGTACGTCTCGCGTAACAGGTATATTAATATGCATACATTTGAACAGTACACAGTATGCTAGCTGTTGACCTCTGAATTCGAGTGTGGAACTTATGTACATGTGGTCGTAAAGGGAGGAGCCTACTGTAGTCGATGTAGCTGACGGTTGGAATGGAAACAGGCACTGCTGATGACATGTGATGATGTAATTATGGCCTGCACTACCAGCACTTTTCCTTTTTCCTGATGTGCTTCAACTCATCCATGCTTGATCCCTCCTTGTCGTTTCAAGATTGTAGAGAGAAAAAGACATTGTCCACAGTGTCGACAATGTCAAGAGGGTCGAGTCATTATACATTTCCACCGACTAGAGTGTGGATACGCCGAAAAGACCAACAGTGAGCGATGGGAGCCACGTCTAGAGCGGGCCGGGAACACCCACACCAGCCTAGCGACAGTCATCATCTTGGGACTCACCAGCGACGGGAGAAAAGTCTGCCATAAGAGAAGGTAAAATGGGGTTCCATAGGTCACATGATGGACTCCTCAGCTTAGATATTGACAAATCAGCGACAAATGTACTACATGTGAACCTAGTGATACGACGTAACTCAGTCTGACGGTACTGGTAGCAACTTCACTAGCTGCATCAGACCTGACAGAGAAGGAGATTGGGCACCGATATGGAGTACCACGAGTTGTTCGAAAAAAAACAAATCCTTGAGTACTCAGTGCTCACTTCCTTGAGCCGATTGGTAGAGAGTACCAGACTGAATGTATCACCACCTCTGGATGTACAGATCTCGACTGCTAGCTGTATCTGAATTCAGTACGATGTCACAGCGAGATGAGCATACTTACCCATGATAAGACAAAGGCAACCTTATGGTAATTATTACCAAGCCCCACGTGGACCAGCATATCGCTGAAGTTCATTGTATGTCATTCCAAAATACCAATCCACCACTGGCACCGAGTGTTGACTAGTGACTGAAAAAGTAGGTCATGCAAAGCAGTGCTCGCAAACCAATACATGTTTCCATCCACATCCCATTCGTGCCAGTATGGGTAGCTGACTTCTCTGTCCCAGGAAGTGACATCGCAAAGTAATGCGAGGGCTTCGGCGGTGGGTGCGGATTGGGTGTATATATGAGCTAAAAAGAAAAATCCCTGTGTCATAGCCAGACTGATGAGCAAGGTGTGGATCGAACTGTGTACTTGATGTAGATAGGAACAATATGTTTCTTGGAGCTGGAAGTGGTCAGTTGAAAGCCGGAAAATGATGCCCAGATATGTACGAGCACACTCACAGATTCTTTGAATGTGTCGCTCGAATGTTGCTCAAACAAATTGCAGACCTCTAAGCACGTAAGAAGACCGATTGGTACTTTGGCAACATTAATATGGAATGCTACTACGATGCAATAACGGGCATACCTGTTGCCAACTGAGGCAGCCGGCCAGGGCACTTGATTGCCTCCTCGATGCACAGACTGACCTCCACATGAGGGACGGTGAGGTCGTTCAATGTGGTCCACGTGATCTTGTTTGTCAGGATGTTGCATTTGAGTAGTTCTGTGGCTTCGCACGTGATGTTGGTCCAGTATCTTGCGGATCCGACCAAGGTTTCTGAAATGAATGCTGAATAAATATTAGTTGTGATCAAACGATGATAGTGATAATCACTCACCTCTGAGTTCCAGGGTGGGGAACACCAGGTGGATCGCAGAGCCTTCATCGCGATCGACGAGCACCATGGTGTCAGAGACTGTCAGCGTTAATGATACCTAATTAGGTGTGGTGTGGTTGAAGAAATATTGTACTCACCATTCGTGTTCACATCAAAATCATTGATTCTGGCGCTGGAGGAACTGAAAATCACTCAGAGGAGTTCATCCTCAATACACTGGCTATCCATGGGAGGAAAGATGGTAAGAATGAGAGACGTGACTGTCACATACCTCATGGTGGCGTTCTGTTCGAGGATGATTATGTAAGTAGCCTCGGATCCGGAGCTGGTGACAGCTATGCCAATTGTCGTGCAAATCAGAAAGTCTGGAATTTGAGGGTGCAGGGGGTGCCCACGTGATGCAGCACCATGCGAACCGGAGCTTGAATTATTTAGCTCATCATTCGTACTGCCTGCCATGCCCGACGCTGCCCCCAATGCAATGCCAACCCTCACCGGCCACCATCAGTGCCCCACCCACAGGGATTCAGCCGCCGCATGCTCTATCTGCGCGCGTGCGGGTACACTCACTCTGCCCGTCCTGCCCATCCCACACCGTGACGACGACGCGGGCCCTCCGTCCTTAACAGCTGCTGCTTCAATCTGACTGGCTCAGTTGACTATAAATGGGTGGGTACATGCCCTCATGCCCATCAAATGTTGTTTTAATTCCTTTCACGAAGACCACAAACCTCGCCCACCATATTACTCTTACGCCGAGAGCACCTCGCTCTACCACGAACTTGATGTCAAACTACATCATGAAACCCATACAATATGAGTCGTTTCACAGAAAGTACGCTGGGAAGCGCTTCTTGAAGGCCCGACTTCACCCAGTATCTGACTTATTTGCGTGCAGGTAAGCATTTGGGTATGCGAGCGGGCACTCGAGCGAAGGACGAGCAAGATGGAGTACAGATGTGGGAGACAGGGCATTTATGACTGGTAGATTGACCCTCAACAATATGCTGGTGGGGGTGGAGGGTGTATGGGAGGAGAGCGTGCAAGTGACCTTGAAAGGTGATCTCCCAAGTTGAAAGCTCTCCATCGTCAACGCCTGGATGCAGCAGCTGAGAATGGTGACGTTGATGGTGTCAAGGATGACTCATAGCTGTAGGCTGCAATCATTCTCCTTTACCCTCTGTCTCTTAGTTGCGATAATCCAGAAATTATTCCATCGCATATCCATGGACACTCTACATTCGACGCACCCCCACGCATCCCATTATTCCCTCATCATGACCGCGCATTATCTGTTTATTGTGTAACCAAGAATTTCCTTGTCAATGCTTCATCACTCATTATGTCTTATTGGCCTATGTCCACCTCCATGCAAACTACCTGTTATCTGATGCTGCCCCTCTGTTGTTTTGATTTTGACCCTTCATATACTGATCTTCCAAGTCGTTCATTGCCCACCCTGACACCTCGTTTTGTGCGCTCGTGACTGACTTCTTTATTCTGCGCGCTGAATTTTTGTGCATTTTGACACTCATAAGCAAGTCACTGATGTAGGTCTGAGCCTATCCTTGCTCGTCAAACATCTAGCTCATGGTGTGAGACAGTAGTGGAGCTCATTCAACAGACCAGGTTAGACATATATTAGGATCACTAGTCTATGTGGACTGTTACAGGTATATGGTAGTATCCCAAGGTCAGGGCCAATTTTTTGCTCAGTGCTGAACACCCTGCTTGACCACATGACTCTACCTCAAGTCAGGTTGCTAAGTATCTATAGCCCAGGAAATTTACATGGCTGTGCAGTGTAGCTTCAACGTGTAGTCATGCATCATGTCCATGTCACACCTACGTTTGAACACTAACACCTCAACACCCCACGACATCGAACCACCAAACACCACTATGTCCCAACAGTCAGAGAATAAATCATTCATGTACTACACCACTCCAGCATCACAGCTGTCCATGAAGCGTTCCTACAGTCTGCATCAAGGGATATCTATCAAAGCTGAGAAGAACCCAGGGCCTCTCCCTATCACCCCCCCCCCCAAAACCCCCGACGTCTCGAAGGGGACTCCAGAGAAATCCCTTCAGGCAGAACAACAGCCAGCAGCTCTCTGAGTGCTGCCCACCATGTCCAAACTATGAAATATGCAGTAGGATCCTCCTGAAAGCTGGTGCTTGTAAATAATCTTATGAAGGGTTTTCAGACATTACTATTCATCTGATTCCCATCTACGCAACTTGCGAAGGAGAGGCTCGCATATGCACTAGTGAGGAAGAATGTATGCATGTCCATCCTAGCAGATATCGAGATAAATTGCCGGGAGTGGGAGGATATCTTGTACCAAGTTGCCGGCAAAACGGAAGTCGAGAACGTCATCAATGAATATGCGATCAGTCATCGTGACACGGATAATTTGAAGGACTTGTACATAACTGCTATTGCTCATCACAACCTGTATGATCCTTGTCCTTGCGGACGTCACCACGACTCAAGTGCTACTGTGAGTTTATTTTCCCCTATTTTCAATGCTTCTTGAAGATCTCATTTGTGTTAGGATAATCCAAAGGCAGAGGAGGGAACTGTTCAGTAATTGTGTCTGCTCGGACTCTCAGTTGAGCATATTATATATTCTCCCGATCGTCTTGTAAGAGTGTATGCCATTGTGTTTGAGTCCTGTTTGAGTAATTATTATCCTATTGTCCGTTTCTATGCCTGTGCTATGAGTATGCAATCCATGGCATGAAATTTCTTGGATGTCCTACACTAGAGTGCTGACAAATAATGATTTCATCATACAGCAAAATAGAGTGGTCTCAAGTATAGCCCAAAACCTGCCTCAAGGACATGCCAGAAATGGCCGCTATTGATGGCAATTCGTTCACACAAACATGTCTCAGCTGTGGTTGCACTTTCAATGACCTTGGCGCATTCACTCGCCACGAGAAAAGATGCAACAAAGGCAAGAAGAGACTCTCCAGTGCTCTCTCCAAGGCAAAAGAGGTCTATTGAGCCAAAAAAGCCAGACTGACGGGTACCAGCCTCAGTCTGGGATTGGCTAGTGCTGCTGCTGGGGTTCCGAGTTCCTTCAATGAAAGCGGTGTTCCCGAACCTTTCCAGAATTTAGAGTTGCTCTCATCTGATTCTCACTCAGTATGTGAACTAGCGTACTTCAGTGTTCAGTCTGATGACTACTCTTCCAGACGGCACATCCGCAACGACGGTCAGTGGATGATGAGGTACCTCTGGCACAGTGCAGCTCGCGGTGGCCAGATCACAGACTACCATTGGGATTTTGAGACCTCCTTCTGGAATGCTTACAAACACTGCCTCCTCCTGGAATACCCTCGGATTCACAGATGGCTTCAATTACTTCCGTCCCAAATACATGTAGTCCATCTTCGTCCCATGACATGCTGTCCATGCCCATTGAGTCATTGCCTCGAACCATCTTCTCTTCACTATGCAGGATATTCAAGACACAGATGAATGGATTCAGGTTGTTCCGTGTATACAATACCAGCTCCCTGCCTCTCCATGATCCAGAAGAACTCTATTTGGTGGAGTACATGTGTTCACCCTGCGTTAGCTCAGAATCATCTCATATGGAGCCATCAAACGAACCCTCTGATAATCCGTATCACTCGTACCCCAATGGGATTTCAATGCACCTTGGGGATTGGTACTGGAACCAAGGAGCCCAGAAATCAAAGGAGAGTTTCAAACAGTTACTTGGTATCATCAGTGACCCAGTCTTTTCCCCATCGGCTGTGTCACAGACCCCATGGGATGCCATTGATGAGGAACTTGGAAAGAATCAGTTCGATGACGACCCGGAGTGGCTGAATCAGGACGATGGGTGGAAATGTTCTTCCATCACAATCTCTATGCCATTCCATAGTCGGTGCAGCAATCCAGGGGCAAAACACTACACTGTTGATGGATTTTACCACCGCTCCCTCATCTCAATTGTCAGGGAAAAACTTGCGAATCCAGCCCATGCATCATGTTTCCACTTCGAGCCATACGAACTGCGATGGCAACCACCCTACAAAGACCATGACATCAAGGTACATGGGGAGCTTTTTACCTCTACTGCATTTTCCAAGGCGAATGAAGCACTTCAAGCATTGCCCCCAGAACCTGGCTGCAATCTGCCTCGCATTGTTGTGGCGCTCATGTTCTGGTCAGATGCAACTAAGCTGACTGCCTTCGGTGACGCCAAACTGTGGCTGCTCTATGTCTTTTTCGGAAATGAGTCCAAGTACAGAAGAAGCCAACCGACCAACAATCTCTGTTCTCATGCAGCGTATTTCCAAGTGGCAAGTGCCTAGTCCACTGGAGGAACTGTGATATTCATTCTTCACCTAGCTACCGGACGAGTTCAAGGATTTCCTGATGGAACACTTGGGCGACAAATCTGCAAGTGATGTCCTTCATACCCACTGCCAGCGAGAACTGTTCTACAAGCAGTGGAGGACACTCTTTGATGAAGAATTCATTCAAGCCTATCAACACGGGATTGTGATATCCTGCTGTGATAACATCATGCAACGCTTCTACCTGCGAATATTCACATATTTGGCTGATTATCCTGAGAAGTGATTTTTTTTCGCTCATATCTAGGGTTTCCATTAACATCACATTCATCTAATAGGGTTCTCATAGCATCTATACGAAATCTCGACACCTGTCCATGCCCACAATGCACACTTTCCATGGTAGACGTGCCCGATATGGGTACCCCACACGATATGTCTCAGCAGGAGCTCTTACTTCGCGTCAATGATGACAGCCGACAAAGCAAGATCCTGAAGGCGCGAAAGCTTATTCACAAGGACAACTATGCTGTTAATTCCCTGAAAGTTCAATCGCTTCTCAAGGAAGAGTCACTTGTCCCTACTACGGTAACTTGCCCTGGGTTGGAACTGAATGTATTCACGCTGACCTCCGTAGAATGCTTTTTCAGAGAAACTCCATATCTTTGGTTTCAATCTTTTCGCCATGCTTGTTGTTGATCTTTTGCATGAATTCGAGCTGGGGGTCTG
Organism: Boletus subparvulus; assembly: GCA_038092515.1. Taxonomy (NCBI): domain Eukaryota; kingdom Fungi; phylum Basidiomycota; class Agaricomycetes; order Boletales; family Boletaceae; genus Boletus; species Boletus subparvulus. Next base: position 5,296 of record JBBPQL010001170.1, on the reverse strand, counting down.
GAAAGCTGTTTTCACACATCTTCTGCGCATGCTGGAAAGCATAAAGAAGAACAAGTTATGTGAGCTCGATCGAAGGAACGTGATTTTGACCCATCTCTGCTCCCAATCATTTGACTGACACTTGTTTGCAGATATTGCCAGGTTCCTTCATTCGGAAGAGATACGATTCACCGATTCTCAGCGAATGCATCGGAGATGAGAAGAATGGCAGCCTGCGACTTTGAAGATCTCCTCCAGGTACATATTAGTTCAGTGGCTACTCACAAGGTTTCCACCTGACTTGAATTCCATAGTGTGCTCTTCCTGTTTTCAAAGGCTTGCTTCCTGATCCCCACAATGCGGTCGTGTTGAGGCTCCTCTACCTCCTTTGTCAATGGCATGGGTTCATGAAACTACAAATTCACACTGACAACACCCTTGAAGTGATGGATGATGTTACTCAGTCTCTAGGTGCCGCCATACGTGTTTTCAAGGCTGACACATGTCCTGAGTTTCATACCAAAGAGCTCAAGTGAGAAGCTCAAGGGCATCAACGTTGCAAGACTCACACTCGTTCTCAGTGAGAGCACACCGGTGTTACCACAGCTTTGGCGCATCGACCAAAAACCCTCAACCTTCAAACTTACAAGCTACATGCATTGGGTGACTACACGGCTTCGATCAGGATGTATGGCACAACAGATTCCTACTAAACACAGCCAGTCAGTACCTGTCTATTGGAGTTCATCATTGATCTAATTTTGGCCCCAGGGAGAACGGGAGCACCAAGTAGGGAAAGGAAGATACATTCATACTAGTCGAAAAGATTTTGTCCGTCAACTAGCCCATATCGAACAATGACAAGCACAAATCTGACACATTCATGACTCCAACACTGAACGCAGTCCCCCAGAATCCGTCCCAACTGTTCCTGAAGAATGTTACAACATTGGGAAATCACAACACAGACCAATCAATCTCAATCATTTCATTTGAAAAAATTCAGATGATCCAGCTATCAAGGCATGTTGGAGTCCATCTGCTTTTTTTGTTCCACAACTAAACGGTGCAAGAAGGACTTCATCCCACAACTGAAGCACCACCTCCTTCCTCACATTAGGTTGATGCATATGCACACTTTGGAACTGAACGGGGATCATACACTACCAGGCCTGTGCAATGGTTTCAATGGCTCGGAACCCGACATCAATCAGGTGTTACTCAAAAGTGGTCGCATTTACCAGCACAATGGGCTTCGTGTCAACTATACAACATATGACGTCCGCCGCAAGCAGGACACTTTCAATCCCAATAGTGATCACCGCGACATAATGATGCTGGCTGGAGAGCATACAGGGGATTCGGAGGTAACACAGCATCACTTTTGCTACGCTCGTATTATCGGCATCTATCATGTGAACGTCCAGTACATCGGTCCAGGGCTCAAGGATTACTCTCCTCGTCGGTTGGATTTCTTACACGTACAATGGTTTGACTGGATTCCACCTGATCCTCAGCATAGTGGGGTCACACTTGATATGCTGCAGTTCATTCCGATTAACGACAAGGGGGCGTTCGGGTTCGTGGACCCCACAGATATATTGAGAGGATCTCAGCTCATACCTGCATTCGCAAGAGGACGGTCCCACTGGGACCGCACTGCATTGTCCCTCACAGCGAAAGACTCTGGCCACTGGCAGTATTACTACGTTAATAGGTGCATTTCGAATGGCTGAACTCCGTTCTTTCACTAATGTACACACACAGGTTTGTAGACCATGATATGCTGATGAGATACCACTGGGGTCTCGGTGTCGGCCACACCTATTCTCATGCTCGGGACAGTGCCTCGCATCCTTCTCCATGTCTTGACAACCTTGAGCACGAACTTTCCATTTCTGAACTCAATGTGCTCGAATGGCGGTTTCTTGATATGTGCAAGGCAGAGAGCAGAGTTGGCTACAATTGCAGTGTGGAGAATGATGCCACCTCTGCTGGTTCCAGAATTTCCCTCGCTCGTGGGTTTAGCAATCTTGATGCCAGTCTGTCACTTGCTGACCTCAATGCTCTTGAATGGGAGATGTCTGTGGATGATAGTGGGGACATAAACACGGATTTGGACGATGGCTCGGATTCGGACTCGAATGTTCCTGAAATGTACGAAATGTACGGTTCTGCCTGGGTCCATGGTGACACGGACGAGTCAGATTAGAATAACATTATAGTTGCCCTATGACTAGTTACTATGGGTACAAATAATACAACTGCGCGCATTCCTCGCACGGTGGAGAGGGGCAGAGGGAGACCACCCTCACTGGCAGACTGGGTGGAAGCCTAGAGGATGGATGGATGGATGGATGGATGGATGGATGCTGACTACTCGACACGATGCTGACTACCTACTATGCGGATGCCAGCCACTGCGCCAGGACCCCTGGCACCACTCCGAGGGGCTCCACCCCAGCGACTGCGCAGGACCTCGTCCCACAGGTACAACGGACTTTGAAAACGTCTTTCTGTCACGGCGCCTCACCAACCGACTCTTTCATTCTCTCTCTCCATGCGCCGATCCATGGGTCGCCTTCGGTACTCCGGGGCTGCTTGATCTCAAGCTATATGGATGCACTGCTAACTGCTGACAGCACACATCCAGCGCCAGCCCTTGATCACCCACCATCTTGCAGGTCTCGACAGACAATACAGTACTGGAGAGCGCGTATGCGTTACCCACTCAGCAGACGATCATACCTCGATTTGGGGGAGGGAGATGAGGTGGGCTTGCAGGCGACATCGCCTATGGATCAGTATGTTCATGTGCACGGGATGTTGGTATACTGATGTTTGGCTTGATAAGTCAAAGAGTGGGCCAAGGGTGAGGGTGAGATGTGGGTATGGTGTTACTCTGTCCCGAAGATGGAGGAGGAATACACGAGTAAAGACCTTTGATGTGAGGTACATTCCGCCTCCGTCTTTTCCCTCCTTCCCAATCTCCTCCACTCACCACCCTAACAACTCTTCGAAGGGATGGCCGAGCGACCACCCCCCATAGACTTTGGAATGGACATCAGCATGCAAGCAGGATTGTATCACTACTTATCACAATGTCTTGTTCTCGCCTGTGCTTGCACCATGATGTACATCTTGTTGATTGGTTCGCCATTGTCTTCCTCGATCAGCTGACGCATTTCTGATGCATTGCTACAGCTCTTCATGCACGCACATATGATTCAGTCCATCAGGATGAGCAGGACACCTTGATTGGTACACCCCTGCTGCTTGAATCCTCTGAATCCATCATTCATATATATATTGCCCCAAATGGACCAGGTCTCCAGTTTGACCTTATAGCAAACGTGGTGTTATTGATGATGGATCATATCCGATGACCACTGGTGCCAAGTTCATGCATAGTCATAGACCTGCCCGGTTTTCCACCAGGGTAGGGTCCTCCAGTCAGTTAATATCCAGTTTGCAGTGCAATTGATCAGACAGGTTGGATAGTCATGCTCAAGCCTTCCACTACCCATCCTCGAACTTGCATGCAGCTTCACTGCTGTCATGATGGTAGTCGTTGGTGTCATATTGATATGCTTGCACCCATGAAGCTACAGAATACTTCTCCAGTGGTCCCCATCCTTTGTTTGTTCACGTTCACCGTCGACGCTGATGCTCAGGTTTCCAGAATGGTTGTGCACATCATGGACATGGTGTCATTATATGTGGTTTTATCATTCATTTCATTCTTCTCCTTCGAGGCAGCATTCAGCGCAACAGCGAGCCAGCACACCTACCCCCATCGCACTCAGGACATGCACAGCATGCCTCGCCAACACCCACTCCTCCCAACGTCGATCCCCAGTGTCATAACTTGTCACCTACATCACAACTGTCGTAATTGTCCTTGCTCCTCAGAGCGTGGTATTGGAGATGCTCAGTGTCAGAGATGCCCACTCAACGATGCCTGGCATGAATGCTCAATGCCTCGCTCATATCATCGCCTCATTCGTCATGGCTGGGGAGTTGTCCCTTATTGGTGCCATCGGGGCCGCCTCGTCCACACACATCCTGTACACAAACCGCTCTCAGACCGACGACACCCCCAATTCATCTGTATCACCCAGCCTTGCTTCTTGTTCGATTCTATGGGGGAAATCTCCAAGCAACCCAGCATTGTGTTGAGCAAGGGCGCTGAGGGTGATAGGGTCAGCATGAGCACCATAGACCCCAAAGTGGGTACCCTCAGCCTTGGGGGACCCACCAGCACAGGTGGAAGACACTTCAAGGACATTGATTCCCATACGTACCCTCCCTGGTCCCCCTACTGCAGAGGTTGATGTCAATCCAAGTTGTTTTTCACATACCAGCAAAGTGTGCCTTCTCGCTCGTCTCTCAGTGTCATTGATTGGAAGTGGAGGACAAGCGGGACCGCCAGATGGGAGAGGATGTCATGGGGGGAGGGTATCACCAAGGTGCAACGGTGCCACAATGCCAGAGGGTTGTGTGTCCATGGTCGAACCCGAGGAGCTCACTGAGCTCAAAAGACATGGTGATGACCACCCCCTGCACAATACACAGGAATTAACATATGTCCTCCATTGGAATCATGCTCTGCATGTTCCTTTCCCCTTGTTGATTGGAGCTAACATCACTGAGAGCAGAAGAGCCGTCTCAGGTATCTTCCCACCCGCTGTCCTCCAGCCTGTGTTCCCTTGCCACACCATGACCCTTGCTGTGCAGAGAGCCCCAAGTGCGCAAGTTCTCTCCCTCATTCAGGTATCTACACTAGTATGGTATCTTGTAGTACTTTCTTGGTATTGTATGCCCCGGCGATAGTGTAATGAAAGGCATGGGTACATGTCCAGTACTGCGGGTAGTACCAGCAGCAGGTCCACAGGCCTGTGATTAGGAACAATTCATACCTCAGGCTGTACCCCCACACACCTGTCATGTTAATGTTATATCTAGTGAATTTCAGAGTTTGGACAAGAGATCACAGTGCATCTTTCTGATAAGATTGTGTCAGGGCTTCAGCAGAATGATTTAAATCAGATCTATGGATAAAAAACTATGTCTGAGATTATACAGTGAGCAATAAAACCGTTCCAATAACTAACCCCAATGGGGAATTTCGCTTAGCTTTGGTGTAACCAAACAAAGTACAAACCCTTGGCTACAAGCCGGTCCTTGGGTCATCTGATTTGGCCCAGAGGCGGTGGAGATATATCCATTTCAAGTCACCCATGTCATTGGAACAGTTTTGTTGCTGATATTAGGGTATTGCAAATTAGTATGAAGTGTATCCTCCTTTGGCCTTGAT
>JBBPQL010001169.1:0-12193 GCA_038092515.1 Boletus subparvulus | reverse complement strand
TCATGAACTTGTAGACCTGCAGGGAGAGAAAATCGCCTGTTGCACGACCCACACTTATGCGCGTTTGATAAGGAAAATGAAACCTAGACTCACCCTGTGAACCACGAGACGGTACCCACCTTCCAAAAGCGGCATGGCGTAAGAACGTTCGTGCCTCGTGTAACCCTGGTGCTGCGGACGAACTGTGGGCGAGATAAGCAGCGAGGCATTACTACTCACGAGAGAATCTGAGAACGCATGTTGGTGCGGCAGAAGGCACGACATGGAACAAGGTCAGGTGGGCAAAGGGTATTTGGTCGGGGGCTATGGCCCCGCGCGCCGCGCGCACATAAGTGAAACTGACCGAGTTTACGAAAACCATGACCTGTCAAAAGGACCATCCCAGACTAGACTAGTAGTTGCCACGAATCTGTGGGCAAGTTGATTTTTCCAGTCGTTCAAGTTTGTCGGGAAGAAGTACGCTGGACGGATGTAGAGTCGCGAACCAATCCGTCTCCCACGGTGGGCAGGGTTTGGCATAACCCACACGAATTTGCGTTAACTCGTGACATAATCAAATCAGAAGCATCTTAAGATCCGAGTCCGGACTTGAGTCCGAATCCATTTTGCGCCCGACGCAATCATGATGGACGCACTAGGTGACGTTGAAACATGCCCAGGCTATCTTGACGCCCGTGCTTGACTGAACCGGGCTAGACTCGGAGGCAGACCGCACTGCGCAGCGTAAGTCAACATGTTAGTAGTCCCAGTGACTACAAGTTTAGTGGTTGCTGACACTGACCCGTACTAGTATCATGATGTCCTCGAGGTCGGGCGTGGACCGAGAGGGAAAATGAACTGGACCCAGTTCCTCCAGTGTGATGGGGGTATTTTCAATGGTCACGATGAGACAGGACAGTCACTGGACGAGTCCAACCTTCAACTTCGAAAGGTTCTGCTTGACCAAGCTGACCAAATCCGAGGGGCGCATGGTGAGTCACTCCCCGCAGACATTGGGCATTCGAATTGATCTTGTCGTCACTCTTTCGATTAAATCGACCTACAGTCGCCAAATACCCGAAAGTAAGGACTCCATGTTGGCAGATACATAACGACCCAATAGCCCTCCGCCAAGACATAGTACAATTCTCCCCTACGTCCACCCTGTACACTTGCTAAAGGTGAAAACTACCTTTTCATTCAGCAGACAGACCCGGACCAGCATGACGATCCTGGACTCCACGGTGTCCTCCATTGCAGTTCGAGGCCTTGGTGGCAACCGACGACATGTCCATGTATCGCCATCACCGACGATCCGACATCGGTTACCCCATGGTCTATGATACCCTTTACTGTACTGAACCGCTGTGTTTGTATGGCACCACGAGGGAAGTCTCGTCCGGAATCGGATGAGAAAAACAAGCCTCGATAACCCATAGGACACAAGCAAGTGGGATTTCGTTGTGAACTCTATAGCAAGACGACCGGTGTACCATGGGGTACGATACTACGGGTATTCCATGGGTGTGACCCACTCTGTGTATATAGGAACATGACATACCAGGTTGTCAGAGTGTGAGCGTGCCGTAGTATGCAGATGCGGGGTCACGTACCTGATCAACAGCAGGGCTTGTAGTTGTTGTCGGAGGTGTGAGCCGTGCACTGAAAAGACGGCTTGGAAGGGCTGCCACTTCTGGGCTGGTGGCAGCTTGACGGCACGCTGGGAGATCTGGATGTGCACACCGAGGTAAACGTGAACAACGGAAGAACAAAGAACATTGCGTAGTTAAGCGAGCGTCGGCGCAGATGGACTTGCCGTGAACAGGTTCCACACGATGAATGGAGCGAAGAAAGGGATCTCACATTCGCGTATTCGTGCATGCTCAGAGTGTGGAATACACCATGTTGGTTTCCTTCAGGTTGGTATCGCGGCTGCGTGAGGCGTGGCACGAGTATACTTACTGAGCTCCCGAATTCGGTGTTCCACATGGTCCTCGATGCAAAGAATGCGTGTCAGCCTCGAGCCAGCGGAGTTTGTACCACAAGGTCACTCATGATGGGTATGCACTCTGCGCCCTGTCGTCTCTCAAATACACGCACCTCTGGCCACACCAGCCAGACCCAGTTAACATGTCAACTCCGCCATCTATCCGTGTAACAGGCGAGTCACTCCAGCTACGATTGAGTTTTCTCACTCATTTCATCTATTCAGCCGTCACCGTCTCTCCGGAATCAACCAAATGGCCCAAACGCCTAACCTCGGGAGAACTTCGCATCGGCCCTCACCCACATAAACTGATTTGTGATGAGGGTGGCACCCTACGCCAAGGATTCCCCAACGTGCTGTATGTCTTTCGCCCATTCCCCTCGTACCTCTGACCCCCTTTTCCGTATAGCGAACTCTCGCCAAATACCCAAATCACATTCCACTACAAGACATCGTCGTTACCATGGAAAACGACCCAAAGAATAGATACTCGCCAAATCTTTGCGAGCTTTTCTGCGGGTCAGACGTAAGGTAATTTCAAACTTTGTCATCTCTGTCGATAGTCTCAGTAGCAACTTTCGAACAGATCTATCGGTGGCTCAAGATGGCATTCGAGTCGTATTCAGCTGCCAGGCTACCGACACCGTCCCCCAGACTGCCGAAAACATTCCCCCTACGATCCAGACCGACGGAACCTTATCCCCTACAACCCAGGCAATCCTCGAAGATTGTCCACAGTAAGTCCGATGCTGTGATACCACCACTTCGTTCGACCGACGCTTCAATTCAAGATTCCGTATCTTGGTTATAGGCAACGTAAGAGGATGTTCGTCCTTTCCCAGCCATGTGTTCAACTCCCCGTCAGAGCGGCGTGGGCAAGTCAAGTATCATCAACACCGCCTTCGGGATCAACGAGGCGGTAAAGCTATCGTGGTGAGTCTGTCGCTGTGGCCAGAAGTCCGAATAGCCGAGATTGTTTGACGTCACCCTGCTGAACGATCTTCTACTGCATGGCAACCGAGTGTACATATGTACATATGTACGACTGTACAACATTCTCGGAATCTCTGAGTCGTACGGGACTTTTGATTGTTGTGTCACACTGGCACACGGTGCATATTCAAAGATGGGCCCCATGTGAACAGCCCTTCCAGGAACACCACCAGAGCTAATGGATCGTTAACCACTACCCGCACAGCAAAGGTGCCTATTCCCAATGCATCGATGGGTAGTGCACTCCATGCCGCCTGGAGGCCATCGAATATTCGCTGTAAAACAAACCTTTCATACTCCTCACCTTGAGGTTCTGGTGGCGTCTATTAATTTGACTTCTGTTCGGTCTACGCGGTAGCGAAGCCTTAAGCGGGTTCACTTCTCTTGGTACGTATCCCGTTTCAATGTTTCATGGAGAGCTTGCACTGGTTTTGGATTGTGTGACTCTCTATGAACTGGCATACTGCCGCGTGCCAGTCCACAAAAGGCTGGAGGTTAGTCGTCAAACGTTGTCAGGATCTAAGCACCAACTGTATGAATATTCCATCATCGGCACGACTTGTGCTAGGGGCGCTGCAGAGCAAAGAGGTGTCACAGATAGTGCTGTGTTGATGGTTGTTGCCCGCATTAGCTCACTCACAATCCCTTCGACTCGGGCCGAAGAATCAGGGGCTCACTCCTCAGGCCTCAGTCCTGACCAGTTTGCGAGAAAAAACCTTTTCGTAGGACCCTTAATTGCCTTTTTAAACGACCTTTTGAGAGCTCTGATTGGAGGACAGACCTACGAAAGAACATCAAGCGGTAATGTGATGGGCCAGTCGTCTTTGATCAAAAAACCACACCACAGTTATCCTTTGAATTGCTCGATGCCATCTCTCATCTTGAGGTGCATTCTGCCCTCAGAATGTGGACATATTACGAGGCGGACTTTTAGGTCAATTTAACGGCGCTTCGCGAGACTCGGACTCTCAAAGTAAGATTTGCTCCCGGCGTGGATTCGCAACTTTGGTCAATGGAGCCCTGACCACATAATGCCACAGCTGCACTGGCATGTAGTCTAGTGACCAGACCGTGCTAGAGGTTTCCGCGATCCCAATGAGGCAAACTGTCGATAGATTGCGATCGCGCACGGACTGGTCACCAGAGACCTGGCATGCCTCATACAGCATGTAAATTTCCATGATTAAAGACGCTTATTAGAGCATGTACGGGCATCATCATGTACTATCACCCGGGCTGCATGACGCTTCACAGACACCTCTAGGCAACATGTCCCTTTCAATGCCAAAACTTGAGCTGAGCTCACCGGGGGTTTCTTGGAGTCGCTCTCATATGGTATGTCACGACGAGGCTAATATGATTATGATTTTCGTAGCTAAGCGAGGATTAGGTGTATATCTTTTGATCTTCATGCAGTGCATGCAAGTACTGCGACGCAGACAATCTCCCCCGGGTGGCTACCTCGTTGGAACCGCTGTGCCACCGCCCATCCTTGTCACTGTAGTGAGTAGTGAACTGCGTATGCACCGATTTCTCTACCGCTGCGGTTCACACATGCACTTGAAGCACCTGGTGGCAAATATGGGGACGCCGAATTACCCTGACACATACTATGCTAACTTTGATATATGGAAAAACATCCTATAGAGTTTGCTATATGTGGCAATAACGATCAAATGGGACGCGTTTGTCATAAGTCTAGCATTTTCTATACGGCCACCAACCGTGGGTTTGACGCGGGAATGTCCAGCTGTATCGTTCCTTCATTGTATGGGGTCAAAGCTACTTTGTTACTGTCATTCCTTTCATGTTGTTTTTGGTCGACATTGGTAAGCACCTTTTCGGTCCGCCCCCAGGGATGATTTTGATTCAAAAAGTAGGGTCGGTATCTGCTGGGTCTACACGCTTAGTCTTATTCTTCCAGGGGAAAATGTGTTTACAGATGCCCTAGCCGTGCACGTCAAAGCCTTCTATTCGATTACACTACGAATGTCATTTGTACATGTGCGTTTTACTGTCACTTGCATTCATTGCCGATTTCATTGTTTCCAAAATTCACAGGTCTCGTCGCATTCAAGATTTGGAAAATTCAGAGAGCCGTTGCGCCGTTTGTAAAAGAGGGCAAATTTCTCGCTTAGTGCCTATCATCGTCGAATCTGGTGAGGGACCTATTCTGATCGGTTTTGAATACGATAATTATGCCACTGAATAGGTTCCGTCTACTCGGCGGTTTTCGCGACAATGATAGCCACCAATGCTTGCAATTCTCCAGCCATGTTTATTTTGCTCAACACTGTGAGTCGGGAGCCAATGCCTGTCCAGTGATGATTCAACCTTTTTAGCCTATCTTGGACGCCCCCGATAGTTGTAAGCACGTTCATGCTCAAAAACGTGGTGTAAATGGATGCTAAAGGAGAACATCCTTGTCTCCTCCACCCGCTAACTAGGGTATCATGGTAAGTCACATTATGGCAACCATCAACCTGCCTGCACACCCTCACGCTCCTATTTGTTATCGATCATCACACTTGCCCGTTTCCTTTCGGTCGCACGCACGCCCACGCGGTCATACACTGACACGATTCTTAGTTCTCTTCCGTCATCGTCCGAGTCGGCTTGGGTGTTTCGCACGGAGACGCCCAGAACACGAGACCTCACTCAGCGGCAACCCGGGCTCAGTGGGACTTCCGCGCGAGCGGGAGGCAGGCCACGTCCTCGTCCCCCCACTCTGGGATCCTTCCCAGGAGGTGATGTTTAAGTGCAAACGGTGCACACGCACATCGATGAATTTGCAGCAGATGAAACGGACCTGGGAAGCGCCGATGCCAAGAACAAAGCTTTCCATGCGGTCTAGTTCGATTTTCGCGTGGGTTCCACAATATCTATACCGCGGTGTGTGTGGGGATCTTCGGATATCAACATTTTTAGGTTGCGTTCGCATGGGTTGTTGTATTAGTATTAGTATGTCAAGTTGGACTTTTGCAGGGACTCGAATCCTGCTCGTCTGGACCACTCGGAAACTGGCGTCGCTCATCATAGTCGTTTCGTGGAGAGTTCGCTACACTTCCAAGTAGTTATGCTATCATTGATCGAACTGGTTTTCCAACATGCCTACCACAAAAAAGAGCGCCCCTTTGGTCCAGAGATGATCACATTGCTCGAGCGTTCACACCGACGAAGAAGGTTCATGCTACATCTCTAGCCTCATTCATTGCCTAAAAATACACTGCCTAAAAATACACATGTTGCTATTGATACATTGAATATGAATCGCTCTTGTTTTCGTACGAAATCGCGGCTACTGGCGAGTGATTTACCAGATGAGCTGGCCACTATGGATGCGTTAGCTTCCGTAATGGAGTGGTCAAGTGATACATACCCATCGACGAGGTAGTCCCCGCCAGTCATGTAGCTGGCGTGAGAGGAGAGAAGAAGCAAGGTTTGACCAGCGATCTCCCTGGGCTAAAAGGATAACGAACAGATTTAGCATCGTCGAACAGATACATGCACGACAAGAAAAATTCTGACCTGCGCGAATCGGCGGAGGGGGACGTTCTCCTGCTGGTGTTGGAGGATCTTCTTATCCATATCCTTGGTCTGATCAGTCTCCACTACAACGTCACCTCCGTCAGAAGAAAAATATAGGGGTCAAATCAGAGCGACGCACCGTAGCCGGGAGAGACGGTGTTCACTCGGATGTGCTTGTCGGCCCACTCAGCAGCGAGCGCCCTTGCGAGGTTGCGGACCGCGGCCTTCGACGAATTGTAGAACGCCTTTCGCAACATTCAGCATCTGAAAATTCCATGCGGCGAAATCGCGACGCCCACCTGAGTCAAAGGTTTGTTGCGCGAAGCCTGATTGATGATCTGCGCGCTCATCGAGGCAGTGATGACAATCGACCCCTCCCTGTTGTTATCCGTCCAAAGCCTAAAACATGGGTCCATGTCAATGTTGCAAACGAAGAAGAAAAAGGGAACTCACTTCGCAGCTGCACGGCAGGTGTTGAAGACGCCGTAGACGTTAACACCAAAGACCCTGTTGAAATCGTCCTGGGACAACTCCAATGCTGGTTTGACGGCGGAGATGCCAGCGTTCTAACCCGTGAATCAGCAGACAATCGGTCGAGAAGTCTGGAAACGGACCGCAATGACACCAGAGATGTTTTTCCCGAAATCAGTTTCGATCTTCTTAAAAGTCTCTTGCAACTTGTCGAAATCGCACACGTCGCATTGGTAAGCCTATAAGGTGTAGAAGTGAGAAAGGAAGCACAGTGGCACACACAACGAGTACATACTCGGGCTTGGATGTTCGGGAACTCTTCCTGAATCCGCTTGGCTACATCAGGGGCATCCTTGGATGTCCTGAGCGGCGGGTGTAGTCAGCAAAAAAGGGGAGCGAAGAAGTAATCGTCAATGCAGACCTGTAAATGATAGCGACGTTCGCGCCAGCCTGAGCGAGGGCATAGCTAAAAGCTCTGCCGATGCCACGATTGCCACCTGTCACGACGAAGGTACCTGCAAGGGCGAGGGTACACGCAAGAACGTCAGCTCAGAGAATACTTCCACCCGACGGACGGCAACGAACCTTGGAGGCTCAAAGATGCGGGACCCTGATAAGGAGACGACATTGTGTGAGAAAACTGCGCGGTGGGGAGATTTGCGAGGAAGTGAATGATGCAACAAGGGAAGAGACCCTGAGGATGCTTTTAAGCTCACCCTTGACAGCCCCTATGGAAAGCTTGACGAGGTCGACGTCACGCCCATTCAATACTATCCTTGCCTGATCGGGCCCAAAACTGATCGAGTGAGTGACCCTCGATCTAGATTACATTGTTCAGACTCCCGCTGGTGCTCTCTGAGAGTCTGAGAGATCTTGCCAAGCCAATTCAATTGGCCAAGCCCCAAGTTGAATTGACAGAACGAAAAAGTAACGGGGGTATATCCACAAAAGTGCTGCGCACGAGGAAATCAATGTTAATGCACTACCCCAGAGTCACATAGCCACCATCGGATATAATCGATCTGAACTTGAAAACATGCGATACCTCAGGTCAATTGAGAAGATCGGTCGAGACCACTTACGATCGAAAGCCTATTTGAGCCTCAGGATGCCCTCACAACGCCTACAGTAACCTCCACTTCTGCACACTCTCCATCCTTACCACCACCGGCCCTAGCGAACGCCCCAAGCGCACGTGAACTTGCCCATTGCGTCAACGCCAGAACGTCAGTATCAGGGAGGGTTGGTCGCACGTGCGGTGAGAGTGTGATGATGAGTACGGGTGATGTCGTTCGCAGACCGTTCTGAGTGTGTTTTGGGTGATCACTCGAGTGAGCATGACCGTTCGAATGTGCGTGAGTGTCAACAGATGCAGTGTGCACATCCACGGATCGTGGCTGCCCAGAAGGTACGACTTGCCAGACATGTGGTGCCGGTAGATGTACGACGTGCTCATGACGTTCGATCTATCGCGTTTTGGTTCAGCCCCTTCACTGGGATACAGTATTCCTTCCACGTACCTCTCGTACAACCCTCCAGAACCCCTCCATTCGCATAGCAGGGCCGCTAATCCCTGTGGGAACATGGTGACCCCCTCCCATGAGTGCACCTTTATTAGGAACCATAATCGGCGGCGCCGTCTGCAATAAGACCCCGCCAAGCACAACACAGGCAGCAAATGCCACATGCGCAGTTACGATCACCTCCAGCGCAGCAAGCGCAAGATCGAAGGGTGCGTAGTGAGCCCTAAATTTTATAGGGTCTCAGACAAGCCAAGAACTTGACAAATAAACTTTTTACACCTACACGTCTAGAACCATCTCGGCGCCTAAGATCGCCAGGCAAAATAGAATTGGCGGCAGTGCATACGGGTTCCGAAAGATCCGTTGAGCACCTGTTCGACGAGGCTCTGCAGGCGGAGGTGCTTGGTATCCCGGTCGTAAGAGAGAGAGGGGGGAAGAAATATGTTTGTTAGTTACTATTAGGGGCCAAGTGACTCAGGAGCAAGACATGACACGGAGTGAGCTGAAACGTACTGCTCACTAGCACCTCGTGTTGACCGAACACAGCAGAAGTGCCTACTAATGAGAGGAGAACTAGACACACGAGTAGGACAGGGAAACGAAGGCTGAAAACTGGTGAGTCCATTATGATGAACCGGGAGTCTCAATCAACGACTTACCCTAGCGTCTCAGGTTTGTCGTCACCCCAATGGTGATGATGCCCATCACCCGCGCCTCCTGCGCCTCTCACAGTACCACCGCTATGTCCATGTCCGTGTGCATTACCCCCAGCAGATAAGAGTAAATGCTCGACAGCCTCTTTCGCGACATAAACACCCGCAAACATCAAATATACACATTGGGCAAAGAGCAGCGTCGTCGCACAGCGCGCCGGGCTAAACTCAATACGCTCAGTTGCATCAGAAAAGCGATAGATGAGTCGGACCCACCCGTACATCCCATTCACCTTCCCTCCCATCTGTCTTGCAATAATAACAGGCCCAGCAACACCCAGTGCGTCAAAAACGACCCAATAACCCAATCCTGTACAAGCGAGCGAACCGATACTCTGACCACGCGTCCATAACAGTGCGCCTAAAGCAAATTGAGCAGAAGCGGTGACCATAGCAGCCGTTCCAGCAGAAGACACATTCTTGCTCTCGGGTGCAGTATCGTTAGATTGGAAGGACGATATTGAATTTGACACTGAAACTGCAGGTGACTTGGATTGGGAACGTGGGATAGGCTCGGCTGTCGGGAAAAGCTGTCCGGTATTCGAGTTTGGAGCCCATGGAGAGACCGGCGCGGGGGTATAAGGTGTAGTTTGCAGATCCTGCTCCCTACTCGGTATTTCCAATTTCTGTGACTGCCCGGGCTCAAGGAATGAAAAGAAGTTGTGTGAGAGAGAATGTTTATGATGATGACCACGTCTTGTGGCTACTCCAGAATGCGATGTTTGTATACCGTTGGGCTCCGAGTTTGATTTCGGCAATCCGCCAAACGTAAATCCAGCGTTGAGTTCTCGACCAACTTGAGCACTGGGACCGACGATCCCCTCAGACTGAGAGGCGGGAATTAGTATCGGATCCGGGGAAGGTGGTGGAGCTTCTTCGTCTACAGGTCGTTCATCCTCGGAAATGGTGGCGTGGGGTCTGGGAAAGAATATAGACAAGTTCCTGGAATGGAGGCGCGAATGTCGTCTGGTGTGACCAGGCGGAACACCCGCATCAACATCCGACACGTGGACCTCGGGAGTACCACTAGAAGGGAACGGATGCAATGGAACATGGACGGGAAAAGAAGAAGCAAGGGGTGAAGGAACTGACGGGACAAATGGCCCAGAGGAGATCGATCGGGTACGAGAATGGACAGCAGTGTTGTTGTGTGAGACAAATGACGTACGGTAAGGAGAAGTTGGAGGAGAGTTGAGACTAACACTTGGTGGTCGACGGGCGGGTATTCCTGTGCTAAGTGGTGGAAGTACGTCGGCCCTGCTGCGTGCTGGAATACCGGGCCCCAAGGGCGGGAGGGAATGAGGGGCTGAGTGGACGCGACTCCTTGGGGGAGAGGGAGGAATAATGAGGTTCTGAACAGACATAGAGGGCTCCGCCGGGGTGGATCGACTGTTTTGGTCTACAACAGAATCGTCATTAGGAGCTTCGTTACTTGATTTGTGCCTGTGCATTGTGGACATGTTGGTAGCCGGTTATGTCGGAGGCAGAATATCAGTTTTGATGGCGACACGTAGCGTTATTAAACGCGAATGGACCTGGGAAACCGAGGAATGGGGAAGAATGAGAAGCAGAACACCAGACCGAAATTACGTCCGCAAGGATCGGATGGTTGTCCTGCACGCTGTGATGAGGCATTGGTGAAGAAAGCCTAAGAAGTGTACTTGCGCTTCCACTTCGCAGAGTCAGCCGTTCTGAAACCTCGGCGTTAGACCGGTCTCGACCTCGAAAGTTTGACAGCTGCAATACCATCATCAGTTTGCATTTCATATTAACAACATAAGTAACTTACAGTGTCCCCGTCAATTAAGATGGAATAAATCCTGGCTGAATGTGAACCGTGAACGCTGAGAGTGACCAACCAAGTTGAACTTGTGGTTGGCGTGACGTGGACTCTAAATGAGCACAGCCACACGACGATCCTGGATCGGAACTGTCACAACAATCAACTGAAACGTCCGTTTTCAACCGGATGGTGAGTGCCATATCAGTCCTACTAATATCCGGACGAGTCTCCCTAAGGGCCAGGTCCAATACTTCAAGATCAGAAGATAGTCGTGGGACGTGTCGAGCCAAGTACTTACCCCCACGGTGATTGATCAGTTTGACCCTTGCACGAGCGTTATTTTAGTATGCTCTATCGCAGTTTACTCCGTCCACATCGCTACCGAGCAACTTTGGGATCCTATCACAAAACTCCCAACCGGGCGCCGGGAAGCCCGTTCAAACCGATTTAATCTGAACGCTCGTCAATCCCTCGGGTTGGGTACTTATTTAGTTCGATATAAATACTCCCATTTCGGCCCCCGAGGCGTTGCGCAGCTATCATTCGATCTCCCCCTCGGCACGCACGATAAATGTCCGCCCATCGCTCTAAGAGTGCGTTCCCTCACACAGGCTAATATTTTGTTCCACTAATGGTTGTAGCTCGATGCGTAGGATCATTTCGTAGCTGCCCGTTGGTCCGCATCCTCGTGATATCAGGACTCAATGATACAAACGTCATTCAGGTTGAGATTGATCTATTCACGGAAATGTCCATCGTCACAATTCGTGGTCATCTTTGAGGTGAAAAGGTGCGGAGGTTTCACAGTTTTACCGGTACCACTGCGAGGTGAACACTTGAACCTCGTGAAATCCGTTCCGAATTCCCCCGCCTACGCACCCTCTCTGCATTCGTATTTCTGCATCCTACCCCTCCGTGTTGACCAACCTCAATATGCGCCCTGATCGGATAGCGATGATGAGTTGAACACCGTGTCGGTCACCGTCAGTCGATGGGTTTCGATAGGTCGATGATGTAGCTTGTACGTTTTGTAGTAGACCATCTCAGCTTACATAAGACCGCCTGTTTCCATTGCCCAAAGTAATACGTGCCTGCAAAGACAAATGCCCACCTCCCAGGACGTTCTTAAGGAGCAATCCAGGAGCGTGGATGGGATGGGGGGTCGCGCACGTACCTCTTCGACTCTTTGCGTCTCGGCAGCGTCGTCGGTGGTGGG
>JBBPQL010001168.1:0-12196 GCA_038092515.1 Boletus subparvulus | reverse complement strand
CGTGCGCGCATACGCACGGCGCAGGCATGCGACAAGTGTAGAGTCAGGGAAGCAAAGCTAACGTCCCTCCCAACTCCAGTCCCATACGTCCCCTACTACGTCCTGGGTGCACTCGCTCGCCCCCAATCCCAACGGTGCAGTGGCTACCATCCCCGCGTGTGAATGATGTCATATTCGTGGGTTGGCCTGTCATTATGCGCCCGAGCAGCCCGCTCTTCGGTGCAGCTTCCTGGCAGAAGTGTTGGAAAGGAGCAATAGTCTCCGTTCAGGGGGCACGGAGTCCACCGCGCACGGACTGTCGTCTCTCATCGCCGATGCAGAGTGTCTTAGGAATGCCCAGCACATCAAAGACACATCGCGCCCGAGACGCGCGACGATCGCCTCCTCTGCAGATATTAGTCCGGCGTCGTCGGAGGGCGTTCAGCTCTACTGGTCTTGTTCACACCAAGTACTCGACGTGCGGGGTGCCTCCGGGCCACGGAAAGGTCACCCAGTCTCACACGGGCGGTTCAACACGACGGAACCGTCGATGTCGGGCGAGGGCGAGGACGGAAGAGGGACGTCTGGCGACCTTGCCATGCCTCACATCGAGGACAACACATTGGCGCTGCGTTTCGAGTCCTATCCCGGCGACCCGTCATTCCTCGAGGCTTTTCTCACACCCAGATCTGTCGAACACGATACGACTTGCATTATCCTCGTGATCTCGTTTACGTCGATCCAGATCTAACAGGGGCAGAATATTGCCCCATGTCGTTCCACCATTTTTCTTGTTTCAATATATCCTGTCGATCCGGACATACAGTCCGACCACGAACGACACCCTTTTGTTGCGCGGACGACGTGCCGGCGAGAGTGCGCGCTTTTCTTCCATGACTGCACTCATACTATCGCACAGGAACCCCTCGCCGTCCTCGTCCGTATCCCCTGTTGTCGCGCGCGAGCTCGGACGGCTCCGAACAGCTACCCCAATTCACCTTCTAAATTCATCCTCATTGTCTCTTCGCGAGCGAGGCGCGCGCGTTTGGGGACATGGGGTTGTTTCTAGACTTGGATGCCGTGTTTTGAGGACTGTCTTTTTTTTTTTTTCCTTGGGCGTGCGTTGTTGAGTCGAGACGTGACTGACAACGCTTGGTTCGCTACTAGGACTTGATTTATTTATTGGGACAGTACGTACACTACGTAGGACTATTCAGTAGATGTGGCCGGTCGAGCGACTTGCGAAATGATGAAGCCACTGTAGACATCGTCATCGACGGCTTGCCTTTGGTCTGGTCACCAGACTAGGGTAGACGACCGTAATCGATCAGTTCGAGTTAGTTTTCAGCTTGGTGTCATGGCATGACATTACTCGAGAAATTCAGGACAATGATGGAAAGGATCCTACCTTGAGCTAGAACGCCGAGGGTCTTGCAGAAGTTGCTTGATTGACAGTTGGTTCCGTGTGCGTCCTCGAGCATATGCACGACAAACCCGAGCGCGCATAGCTCTCTTGGTGATATGCGACCTGGCCAGCTTCCTGGTAGGAAAAGAGTAATACGTGACTTGCAGGATCAGATTTGGATACGAATTTGGGATGTGGGTTTCAAGACCGCTATATGCGGTTTTGTTGTAGAACCTAGAAGATGAGACCGAGGGGATAAGGACGGACACAGAATGTACCCGAAATCAAAGCCTTCGACTCCGAATTTGAGTACTGGATCTCGACTTTGTGACACATGCGGGGTACCCGGTCGACACTACCGTCGAGAACGAGATGTTCAAGCTCGACCTGCGGTATGGATGAGTTGCACCAGTGGGAAGCACGTTGGAGAGACTGCAGTCGTTATCGCACCTTCTCTGCCACTTCTAAACCTGTGTTCATCCTTTGTGGCGGAAATGATTTCTCCGTCCTCTGAGCTCTTTTGGGAGAGGCGCATATGCGGCGTTGTTGTTGGTCCAGAATCTAGGGTGGTATTCCGGCAGGCGATGGGTGAGGCGGGAAGAGGTGTCGAGGTGTCCAAGAAGAAAGGAGGCTCGTGTATTGGGGTATACCGATCGAGTTGAGAGTCTATTTCGGGGGGTGGTTCGGGAACGTCTGCCCATTCAGCTGGCTGGCCTTGAAAGCCATTTAAGAAAGGCTTTGATGACTCGTCTGCTGCTGTGAGGAGATGGATTGTACCGACTGCGTCGCCAAAGGCCAGGTAAGTGCCGTTGGATGACACGGCGGTTGATGTGGTATAAGAGGTGGTGTCGAGCTGAAGATCGGTTGGAGGAAAATGGGGACGAAGGGTGGACGGGGGATAGAAGCCACAGGTGTTGGTATTGGACACGTCGACGACGTTGACGTGGCCTTGAGCTGATGTGACGACGAGGCTGGATGTCTGCATTGATAAAGGCAGGACCATCGGAGAAGGGAATCAGAGGGAGGGGTCTCATGTTGCGCAAGTCGTAAACCTTGACGAGCGAATTGGCTTCGTTCAGGAGAAGTGAGAAAAAGAGGGAGTGAGAGGAGGAAAAGGACCTTGAACTGGAACCGATGGTTTAGCCAGATCCTGGACGGCGCTGTTGCCGTTCTCTCTGCGCAGTGCGGCGTAACGTACCCATTGGCGGATGCCTAGAGCAGGGTGGAGGGGAGAAGGCACGCCGGTGATGCGTTGAGGAGGATGGTTGAGGAGAAGGCGGAGGGAGACACTGCGGAGACGGGGCGACGATGGCGCCGAGTTGCTGGTCGACTACTTTAGCTGTGGACGCGTGAAGGCCAGACGTCATAGACTAGCGGAGAGACGCAGAAAGGCTATTCGTATACTCAACCCGTGTACCCAAGCCAACTTGTTCTCCACAGACTGCCAGTGGTTCGACAACCCTGCGTGCTCTCCATGCAGGACTTGCGCTGGTACCGCTGCAGGAGCACTCGCAGACGGCACCGTCGTCCTCATCGGCGGCTTCACGTCGGGCGGATACGTCAACAGGAACTTTCCCATCGTCGATATCGAGACCAAAGGCGGCGGCGTGACACCGACGTACGAGTTTTACCCCAGCCGCGGTCCCGCCACGGTCATGAACTTTATGATTACCACCTCGGGTGTCAACTCGTACTCTCACACGTACCTCATGCCGTCCGGAAACCTCCCCGTCCAGGCGAACCTCTCCACAAGTGAGTTTCCCAGCGTCTCTGAGAGTGGTCCTTGACGATTTGCTAGTTCTTTGGGATCCTGATCTAAACCTCGAAACGCCCCTTCCTGCCATACCCAACGGCGTCGTGCGCGTGTACCCTGCTTCAGGTGCAGTCGCAATGCTTCCCCTCACCCCGGCCAAACTATGCCACCACTCTCCTCTTCTGTGGTAGTTCGGACATGCCAGAGGCTTACCACGGAAACTACTCGTGGCCGTATTACAACACTTGGACGTGCTCGGCATCGACGGACTGCCAGCGACTCACGCCCGAGCCTCAGGACGGTTCTTTGCCGGCCTACGAACAGGACGACGACATGCTCGTGGGCCGCACGATGGGCCAGTTTGTTACTCTTCCCGACGGGACCATGCTCGTCCCCAACGGTGCCACGAACGGGACGGCCGAGTTCGCCAACCAGACGCTCTATGTCCCTTCGCTCGCCCAGATGCCCTTTTTCCAGTCGCTCGCGTCGGGTCCCGTCGGCACCCCCGCCATTTACAACCCCAACGCGGGGCTGAGTTCGACTAGCATTGCGAAAATGTACCACTCGGTCGTGCTCCTTTTGCCCGATGCATACGTGTTTATCGCAGGGTCGGACCCCAACATCGACGTCGAGCTTGCCGCGCCCTTTCCGACGACCTACACCGCCGAGATCTTCTACCCGCCCTACTTCAACTGAGTGTCTCCTCGACGTCGTACACGGGCATAACGCGGTCGCCAACATGACGGTCGTGCTCTCCCGGGGCGGCTTCTCAACGCACGCGACGAACATGGGCCAGCGGCACGTGCAGCTCAACAACACGTACAGCGTCAACGACGACGGGTCGTACATCCTGCACCTCTCGCAGGTGCTGCCGAACGCGAATCTGCTGACGCCCGGGCCGGCGCTGCTGTTTGTCGTCGTGAACGGGGTGCCGAGTAATGGGACGATGGTGATCGTGGGGACGGGCCTGGTGGAGACGCAGCCGACGGCGGTGGCGGAGGCGCTTCCTGCGGTCACCACGGCTGCGACGGCGGCTGCGACGACGCCTCAGAAGACGTCCGGTGCAGCGCGGGGGGTGGGTTTGGTGATGTGTACAGTCGTCGGCGCAGCTCTGGTGCTGTTGGGTGCCTTTGGTACGTCGTTTTTTTCGTTTTCGTCGGGTATTGGCTGACGCGCGCGCAGTGTGAACGATTTCGATTGGATATTATCACGCATGGACGTTTTTGTCGTCGTAATGATTTGCGGACAGGCGTTTTTTTGTTTTTGTTTTATTAGAATCGCGACGTGTTAGCGTAGGAGCTGGACTCGTAATTGGGACGCGGTATGCGTAGTACTAGTACTAACTACTACTTGTAGCTAGAGTATCGGATGTACGGGATCGTATATACCAGCCAGCGATGAAGAGTAGAATCGTGGACGTTTTGGTTTTCTCGGTGTTGGAGGTCCGAGAAAAACAGTCTCTATTTCTCCCTTTTGGCATCGATCAGTGTTGATGGGCTCGGGCGAAAAAGTCAGACTTTTCTGTTTGAGCCAGAGTAGAGTCGTTATCGGGGTGACCTGACGGCATACGATCCGGCGGTACAGGTCTGGGATGATGAAGTCGTGCACGAGCCTGACAGCATACAAATGACCAAACGTCTCTCCCGGAGTTCGACACGCACGATTGAATGGTTCGCTTTCAGACGCGTCTGAATGATTGATGCACGAGGACAGCATACAAACGACTAAACGCTCGGATGCCTGTCTGGATGACAAGCAGCTCGGGTCCGCTAGCGCTACTGAACGGTGGGATCGACACCTCTGGTGGAAGTAGGATATTGCGACGCTGGGGTTCTGCTACGAAGTGTCGTCAGGGTCTAGTCATGGAGGGGAGAGAACGCGCGAGGTTCTTGATGAGATCGTATACGCTCTTGTCGTGTACGGGGCCTGCGCAAGTTCATGCTCACCGCAGTAGGAGCGAAGGGGGCATTTTGATCGAGATGTCTGTGAGAAGAGGGTGAGCGCGAAGAGTCAAAAACCAGCGCGTACATGTCGGGAGGCCCTCTTCCTCTTCCTCCTCGTCCGTGGCCATGTCCCGCTCGCGCTGGTGTTCTCGGCCGAGGACGGTTTTGAGGTTCTTGTTCTTAGGCGGCGTTTTTGAAGGGGCGCGGGAGGTGGAGGAAGGAGAGCCGCTCGGCGAGGGTCAACAGTGTGAATGGGCGTGTGCGATGTGGGTGGCCTGCTGGTCAATGAGTGGTAGTGTCTGACATGACAATTATGGTTGTTGTAAATTCGTGCCTCTGTTTGTTCCCTGTGTTTCTCACTTTCTCGTCGTGTCCGGCATGCCTCTACTTCTCGACACGGCCTTCCCCTGCTGTGCACTCCCCGGTTCGCTCGATCCCACCACAGAGCCCAGAATGTGCTGCGCCCGGCCGACGACTTGAAGTGTAGAGCCAGGAAAGCAAAGGTAACATCCCAACTCCAGTGCCCTACGGACCCTACCACGTCCTCGGTGCACTCACTCGTTCCCTATTCCAACAGTGCAGCGGAGACCATCCTGCGTGAACGAATCGGAACGACGTTGTGTTCGCAGGTCGGCCTGTCATTAGGCGCGCTCGTCGGTGTAGCACACGGCGGAAGGTAAGGAAGTGCTAGATAGGGCTCAGACCTGTCCCAGTTCCGCCATCCCACGCCTCATCCGGTCAACAACGGGCGCGTCCACCGCGCACGGACTGTCGTCTCGCATCGCCAGTGCAGAGCGTCTCGGGAGCGCCAAGCGCATCAAAGACACACCACGCCTGAGATGCGTGATGGTCGCCTATGGCCCTATCGACGTCGGGTGTCCAGTTCGGCTGGTCTTGTTCACACCTGGACACGACGGAACCCTCGATGATGTGCGAGGAAGGATGGCAGAAGGACGTCGGACGGCGACCGCGTTGGTAAACTCCGTGCGGCGATCCGATCAATGTCGAGTACATAGCTGATTGATGTTCTAGATCCTCACCACGCAGCTTCCCCAACTTGCTCGTCCTCCGGAGAGTCCACAGAGCAACTCATATTTCTGCTTGTGCAGGATGTATTCGAGCACATCGGTCAGGAATAGCCTGTCGCTGCCAACTATGCGTTTGCAAAGGCCGGTATGGAACCCGCGAAGAAGACGGGTCCAAAATGTTTGCCCGAGGTGGAGGGACTCCGAGGGTTGATCTGTGGTGTGGTTAGGTCACGTTGGACAGGATCGTCGGATCGTCTTTGCAGGGTTAGGGAGGCGTTAGTGGAAGTCGTCTTGATGACTTGTGGTGTTAAGGAGGATAGCACAGTCCACCTTCCCCCCATCTTTCATCCTTGCACTCGATTAGAGCAGATGTCTGAGGCATATGCTTCAAGTTGTCAAAGTGGCAACCACTAGTCAATGTCACCATTACAGGAATTCTAGCAGGGAAAACATTTCCAAGAACCCTTTGCTTTCAAGACCATCTTTCTCCAATGCCTCCTCATTCAATTTCCACTTCTGAAGTGACTTTCAGAAATCATGACCTGATGCAAGACTGTTGTCTTTATTTGGCTGCTGGAGTGTCTGGAATAGAATTTTCAATGGATAAAATGTCAAAACATATAATTAACTCACCTATATGATTCTGAATGATGACTTTCAACACCATATCCAGTTTTTCATCCTCAGATGCCTTGTTGTATAGCATGAAAACATCCTTTAAGGCTTTTCCAACTCTAGCAGGTGTGTCTGATGCAATGTACTTCTGTGCAGCAGAGGAAACTGGTTGGGGGTCATCTTGTTGAGAAAGGTAGAAAGAATTCTCCAATATGAGAATTGCATCTGGATTAGAGAAATTAGTAATGTTTACAGGTGTATATAAAATAAATGGTTTAAACACACCAACACCAGCTTGGAGAATCTGTTTCCAAGTTGCAAACTTTCCATTTGAATTGTAATTAGATGTAGATGTAGATGAAAATATAAATGTGCTTACCTGATTGTTTGGATTGAGAAATTGGGCCTCAGTAGTTGGGAGCACAGTCTGTTATATACATATAAAATGCTAGCAGAAAATATTCAATTAAAAGGAAATCACATACTCGAGATTTGACCAGCTGAAAGTTATAAAACACATTAAATAAGTGATGGAATAGTTTGTCATAGAAGCAAACCTCCTAACATATTGTAAATAAATGAACAAGGGGTAAGAGCAAAGAGACTCACCCACTAGAAAATAATACCAGTAAGTGACAAGCAGATATATGGAACACAGACAACCTACATCCTATTGAAAGCATAATATAAATAAGAGACTATATGTGTCTGCAAGGCAACATACCAACTAGATAGTATAACAGAAGCATAAGCAACAGCACAGCAAAATGAAATGGTAATTGCTTACATGCTACAATGTAAAAATAAAAGAAAGACAAAATGAATAGATTAGTATGTGTGTAATCCAGGATAAATGTGTGTAGCTCACCTTCTATAATTTCAACAGCAAGATGAAGAATGGACATGGGGCAATCAGCTTGAACATAGTCAGCAACATGCCAGAATGCATAACTCACTCCCTATAATTTCCAGGGCAAGACAAAAAGTGGACATGGAATCATTAGCATGATCACAGTTGCTGGCATGCCAGAATGCACAGCTTACCTGCTATGATTTCCAGAGCAGGACAAGAATTGGTCATGGACATTAGCATGATCAGTCACCAACATGCCAGAATGTACAACTCACAAACTAAGATTTCCAAAGCAGGACAAATGATAAACATGTGATTGGATGATCAGCATGATCATGGTCACCAATATGCCAATACATAACTCACCCGCTATGATTTCCAGAGCAGGATGAAAAATAAACATGTGATGATCAGCATGATCACAGTCACCCATTTGCCAGAATACACAACTCACTGTCTAAGATTGCCAGAGCAGAATGAAGAATGGACATGGGGATGATCAACAAGATCACAGTTTCCAATATGCCAGAATGTACAACTTACCTCCTATGATTTCCAGAGTAAGATGAAGGGTTATTAGAATGATCATAGTCACCAACAAGCCAGAATGCACAACTCACCCACTATTATTGCCAGAGCAGGACAAAGAATGGACAAGGGATGATCAACATGATCACAGTCACCAACATGCCAAAATGCACAACTCACTTCCTATGATTGCCAGAGCAGGACAAAGAATGGACATGGGATGAGCAGCATGATCAGAGTCACCAACATGCCAAAATGCACAACTCACCTCCTATGATTGCCAGAGCAGGACAAGGAATGGACATGGGATGATCAGGATGATCACACTCATCACATGTCACAATGCACAACTCACTGTCTATAATTGCCACAGCAGGACAAAGAATGGACATGAGATGATCAGCATGATCACAGTCACCAACATGCCAGAATGAACAACTCACTTCCTATGATTTCCAGAGCAGGACAAAGAATGGTCATGGGATCATCAGCATGATCAGACTCGCCAGCATGCCAGAATGCACAACTCACCCTCTACAATTGCCAGAGCACAACACAGAATGGACATGGAATGATAAAAATGATCACAGTCACCACATGTCACAATGCACAACTCACTCTCTATAATTTCCAGAGCAGGACAAAGAATGGACAAGGGATAATCAGCATGATCACAGTCACCAACATGCCAGAATGAACAACTCACCGCCTATGATTGCCAGCGCAGGACAAGGAATGGTCATGGGATGATAAGCGTGATCATAGTCACCAACATGCAACTCACCTCCTATGATTGCCAGAGCAGGACAAAGAATGGACATGAAATAATCAGCATGATCAGACTCACCAGCATGCCAGAATGCACAACTCACCCACTATGATTACCAGAGCAGGACAAAGAATGGTCATGGGATGATCATCATGATCATAGTCACCAACATGCCAGAATGAACAACTCACCTCCTATGATTGCCAGAGCAGGACAAGGATTGGACATGGGATGATCAGCATGATCACACTCACCAACATGCCAAAATACACAACTCACCTCCTATGATTGCCAGAGCAGGACAAGGAATGGATATGGGATGATCAGCATGATCATACTCACCAACATGCTAGAATGCACAACTCACAATCTATGATTGCCAGAGCAGGACAAAGAATGGACATGGGATGATCATCATGATCACAGTCGCCAACATGCCAGAATACACAACTCACCAACTATGATTGCCAGAGCAGGACAAAAAATGGACATGAAATAATCAGCATGATCAGACTCACCAACATGCCAGAATGTACAACTCACCTCCTATGATTACCAGAGCAGGACAAAGAATGGACATGGGATGATCATCAGGATTACAGTCACCAACATGCCAGAATGTACAACTCACCTCCTATGATTGCCAGAGCAGGACAAGGGATGGATATGGGATGATCAGCATGATCACACTCACCAACATGCCAGAATGCACAACTCACCTCCTATGATTGCCAGAGCAGGACAAGGAATGGTCATGGGATGATCAGCATGATCACAGTCACCAACATGCTAGAATGCACAACTCACAATCTATGATTGCCAGAGCAGGACAAAGAATGGACATGGGATGATCATCATGATCACAGTCACCAACATGCCAGAATACACAACTCACCTCCTATGATTGCCAGAGCAGGACAAAGAATGGACATGAAATAATCAGCATGATCAGACTCACCAACAAGCCAGAATGCACAACTCACCCACTATGATTACCAGAGCAGGACAAAGAATGGACATGGGATGATCATCATGATCACAGTCACCAGCATGCCAGAATGAACAACTCACCTCCTATGATTGCCAGAGCAGGACAAAGAATGGGCATGGGATGATCATCATGATCACAGTCACCAACATGCCAGAATGAACAACTCACCAACTATGATTACCAGAGCAGGACAAAGAATGGTCATGGGATGATCAGCATGATCACACTCACCAACATGCCAGAATGCACAACTCACCAACTATGATTACCAGAGCAGGACAAAGCATGCACATGGGATGATCAGCATGATCACAGTCACCAACATGCCAGAATGAACAACTCACTTCCTATGATTTCCAGAGCACAACACAGAATGGACATGGGATGATCAGCATGATCAGTCACCAACACGCCAGAATGAAAAACTCACCTTCTATGATTGCCAGAGCAGGACAAAGAATGGACATGGGATGATCTCCATGATCACAGTCACCAACATGCCAGAATGTACAACTCACCCACTATGATTACCAGAGCAGGACAAAGCATGCACATGGGAGGATGATCAGCATGATCACAGTCACCAACATGCCAATGCACAACTCACAATCTATGATTGCCAGAGCAGGACAAAGAATGGACATGGGATGATCAGCATGATCACAGTCACCAGCATCCCAGAATGAACAACTCACTTTCTATGATTTCCAGAGCACAACACAGAATGGACATGGGGATCAGCATGATCACAGTCACCAAAATGCCAGAATGAACAACTCACTTTCTATGATTTCCAGAGCACAACACAGAATGGACATGGGATGATCAGCATGATCAGACTCACCAACATGGCAGAATGCACAACTCACCACCTATGATTGCCAGAGCATGACAAAGAATGTACATGGGATGATCAGCATGATCACAGTCACCAACATGCCAGAATGCACAACTCACCCACTATGATTACCAGAGCAGGACAAAGAATGGACATGGGATGATCAGCATGATCACAGTCACCAGCATGCCAGAATGAACAACTCACCTCCTATGATCGCCAGAGCAGGACAAAGAATGGTCATGGGATGATCAGCATGATCACACTCACTGACATGCCAGAATGCACAACTCACGATCTATGATTGCCAGAGCAGGACAAAGAATGGTCATGGGATGATCAGCATGATCACAGTCACCAACATGCCAGAATGCACAACTCACCGACTATGGTTTCCAGAGTACAAGAAAGAATGGACATGGGAAGATCAGCATGATCACAGTCACCAACATGCCAGAATGCACAACTCACCCTCTATGATTGCCAGAGCAGGACATAGAATAGACATGGGATGATCAGCATGATCAATCACCAATATGCCACAATGTACAACTCACCTCCTATGATTGCCAGAGCAGGACATAGAATAGACATGGGATGATCAGCATGATCAATCACCAACATGCCAAAATGTACAACTCACCTCCTATGATTACAATAATTCAATAAAAATCATGAGACATTCACTAATATCACACATATGAAATACTGTCTCACCCTCAAATGTGGAAACCATAATGCAAGCTTGTCAAATTCGACTTTCCTCAGATCATGTATGGGAAATATAGACTTGTGTGCCTCCTCTACATCAGATATCACCCTACATTCAATTAGTCTTCATATCTTCACAGTAAATGACTTTCGTAACAACACACTTTTTAGTTGCATACTTGATACATAGTGCAATGTTTGTTTCCTGGGCCGAAACAATCAGAATTTGTAAGGTTTCTTCACTCAGGATGACAGCAGTGTTTTCAAGTAGACTGTCGCATCCAAGTCCCCCATTGGACTTATGCATCCCTGGCATATTGGTGATCAGCAGAACCCAGTATGTATAAAAGATAACATCACACACACCTTCAATCCGCACACAGGATTTTGGGGGATGTGTCATTTTCGAAAGACGGCCCCATACATCAGCCCTATCGAAAATCCCCTCAACGAGTGGCTTGGCTTTTAACAGCCGCTCCTGTATTGGCAACCGCCGATCTGCGGGTGCTAATTTTCCCAGCGCAACAGGTACCAGTGCATCGAATTTGGTGAACAACACCACAATGGGAACTGACCAGACCATGAGCTCAAAAGGACCATGATCATGACGAAGACGAGCTCACTATTTCCAGGGTCACATTCTTCAAAGAACTTTTCCTCGGACCATTGGATCGCTCGATCAAGCTTATCCATCGGGATGCAGTACCTGTCCGACAAACGTATCGGTCAATGGGCTGTAACATAACATCGCTCGTTACCATATCGCGTGGATGCGCTTCTTGA
>JBBPQL010001167.1:0-12199 GCA_038092515.1 Boletus subparvulus | reverse complement strand
TATAGCTAATGTACTGTAGCTCTGGGCAACTCCTGCCCTCTCCTTAGGTGAATATAGTCGTCTTTGTCCATCTAAGACAGCGGCTGAGCTCTGGGCAACTCCTGCCCTCTCCTTAGATTCTGTCAGAGGACGATGAAACCACGTGGATGAAGCTCGTCACGGACAACCTGTTACGGATATCATGTGTGGGGGTCCCTGAGACAGTTCGGGAACAAGAACAGGCCGGACTAAATGCATTCACCTTGACACTTATGACAACCTTCATACGATCTTCTGAGGCATCGAACTGCCAGTGATATTCTCGCCTATTCCTCTGCACTTCAAGTTGTACTGAACGAACCTAGTTATTTTGTTATGAGGCCATGACTCGATTTTTTTTTTTTTGGTTTACCGCTACCATCCTTTGCGACATTGGTCTCAAGATATCTCATCCAGATCGTCAGGCACTGGGTTGTGTCACTGAGGCACATTGACCTTGCCCTGTCTCCGACACACGCACAGGCCACTGAAGTGGCCGCTGAAGTTCCACCATGCCTGTGAGCAAACGCTTACCAGACGCATATCCCTTGGAGAACCTGGGGGTTTTGACCTTCGAGTCGACGTGTTCGTTGCACTACTAAATCACAGCACTCTACCAAAAATTCGAGGAGCATGAGAGGCGTGTCCAGGCCGTGGATATGAGTACTTTGAACATCTTTTGGACATACGTCACTCAAATGTTCGCATCTGCCTATAGGCGTTGGAGTTGGGATACATGCCACCCCGCATCATGCATCATGGGTCACGATGACTAGTAATCCACCCGCTCCGAGTTCCTATGCGTCGGCGACGATGGCAGCCGCACGCGTCACCATCGATACAACCAGATTCATGAGACAGCTTCTCCCAAGATCGTCCAATACTGTGCATATATGCGTGGTACGCTATCACGGTATCGCGACGAGCGACCAGGCCAAGTTGGAGGATATAGTGATCCACCCCGCTTTCCGGATGGCCAAAGCATGTACAAAAAAATACCAAGAAGACCTCGGTAAGTCTCGAAAGAACATGTGCTCCGTGTTCTACGCTAACGAATGGCCCGACCGCGACGCCGACGAACGACTCCATCACCTCATCCTCGGCGCGAAACCCGTCGTACGAGTAGGAAGTACAGGCGAAACCATCAATTTGACAGCGTAGGGGATCGTATAAAGGTTGTCACGAGCGACGAGGAAAATCCATCTTGTGCCCGAATAACCGCATCACTAATTGCTGTCTCAGGTATCCCCACACAGGATATCCGTAACATATTATCCGTAGTGAGCTTCGTCCATGTGGGTTCATCATCCTCTCCGTCCTCCGAGTAAAGCAGAAAACAGATATATTCCCTCCCAACCATCAACCTCCCTTGCTCGCGACTTCGCGTGGCATAATGGTTGATAATGCATACGGAGAGTTTTCGAGCGCCGCGAACAGTTTTGAGGCGGGTCGCACCACATTCCACAACAACATTCCCGTACCTTCCCAAAGAACTCTCCTTGCCGGATGTAGGTTTCAGGTTGACGAGGAACGGCTTTCCAGGCTCTTCTGGGTCTGCGACTGAACAGAGCTCCATCGGGATAAGACGCAACGACTTTAGGGACAATCCGTATGCGGTAATGGTGAAGTTCCGCACCCCAGCTCTATCCTTCCCTATATCTGCCTCGAACCTGGAGTATGAGGAAGGTGAGGAAGGGAGAGCAAAGTGGTCCACGGAAGGTTGCCCGAACCATGCGAAAACATCCCAACTAGGGTTCTTTGCCGCGATAGCTTCGACAAGGCGCGAAAAAGCCCGTTGACCCTCCCCATACGCGATGGTGAGACTGATGTGGAACAACCCAATAAGGCAGTAAGCCCTATCTTCGGTGCGAGTTGTCTGTCGCTTCGATGCCCATGACATGATCTCCCAGAAAGAATGTCCCTGGACTCCATGGCTGTTATCGGCAGTGAGCACTGTCTTGGAAATCCCAGTGACATTCTCAAGAGGGAGAATTATATCAACAGATTTTCTATCATCATCGATCCCAAGAGGGATGAAGGGCCGCCAGCTTTTGTCGTAAAACTTGAGTCGCTTAGGGGCTAAGAGCTCTTGCAGGGTCCAGCCTCGTGTAAACCACGAGTCGCCGACCCAGTCCGCGTACGACGTAGACTCTGCGAGGTAGACGATACAAAGGTACGAGTTTGCATACCACTTGTACATCGCATGGATTGCTTCGCTGAGCTCAGCCGCGTTCGTTTTATCTATACAGCAAGTATCGACCCAAGCTAGCTTGTGTCCCAGCTTGCTGGACGTCTTGCAGAACTGGGCAAGTTTCTTGAACCCGGCTACGCATCGTTTCCCACCGGAAATATCCTGAGAGGTGGGTTCACCGGCGATCTCGTCCCAGCGATGAGATAATATGACATATTGTACAACTTCTTGGATGATTTGTCTGAGCACGGTCTCGCGCTGAGGCTGATATGAAGCAAACGGATCGATCTGGAAACCTCTAATCCGTTTTTGGATTTGTTCCTCAGTGACATTTGCAATCTCATCTTGGAAGACACGAAAAACGTCCTTTCGTGAGATGAATTGCAGCCTTGATGTATCGATGAAGCGGGCGGGTAGTTCATTGTTGATATATTCTTTGAAGGCATCAGCGATAGGACCGGTCGGCTAATCATCATCATTGTCAGCTGAAGGAAACATTTCACGTCTGATTCCTCACCAGCTTCAACGGCTCCCTTTTCTTCTTATTCCAACGGATGCCCCTGAAAAATGACATGCTGCACCCGACCGAGTGCCTGTTGCACGCCGGATATCGAACTTGTATCCAGTTGCCCAGACGGTAAGCAGAGTGCAAACGATATACCGGGTGAAACTGTATCCAGTCCTTACAATCACAGGATTATACGCCTGAATCCCACGATCGTGGGAGGGTTGATGCAATGGAAGGCGGCGACGTTGACTTCGCCCCGGGAGTCGGACGCCAGAGACGCCTGTCAAGCGCGCGTCGCCACCATCGCCCGTCATGACGACGCGCAAAAACGTTTGTACCGTTTCCGCCATAAAATTATACATGCGGGAGTTCGTATCGGGCGTGTGCGCATGTGGGGTGGTCTTTGGCGTCATCGCCGTCGAGGTACTTTATTGCGAAAGTTGAGGTTCCTGGGAAAGCTTTGCGACTTCCGACTTCCTATACATTACATCAGCTGGAACGTGGCGAACACGTGGTACAGATAATACTTACCTGCCCTGACCGCATCCCACAAGTGACCCCGGCGCCCCGCGTACCGCCAGCGAGGTCACCACGCAGGGGGGGGGGATTGGTGACAACTGTGTTCCTTATCTGATCTGATCGATCGACCGAAGGCCTCGACCTCTGGGCGCTGGCTCAGCAGTGAGCGCTAGTAGTGAGCGCACGTCGCTTGTTCGTTTTGTCCGCTCTCTTCAGCGGTTGTCGGTGCCGCGCTGCATCGAACCCGTCGCCAGAACGAGCCGGGGTTGGGAGATAACATGCTTCTGTTGCACGCATTCACATCAGAAGAACGAAGAACGCCAGTGATCGCCCTGGACCTCGCCGCCAACCTCATGATCAGGACCACCCTTCCTTTCCCAGCCTGCCCTTCGCTCCGTGATCCTAGTCCATATTCTATTGACAGCAGTGCCCCCACCTCACCCACAACGACGCAGTTTCGTCCATACACGTCGCACGATAACTGCTGGCCATGCTTCATGGGAGTTCAAGGCCAAGTTGTTTCCCCCATCATTCACTGCAATGCAGGTCGAAATGTCCATTTGACGTAGCAGAGGCCTCCTATCATTCACTCATTCGTGCAATCAACATGGTAAGCCGGCTGCAAAGGGTCTGCGAGCCATTGCTTTCCAAAGGCGTAGAAGTTGATACCTTCGATCATCACAAAGATAGAGGTACTGGCCCGCAACGTGTAGTCAGCAGGGAAGTCTACATGTGTCTCACAGTGTGGGGTATCCATGGATTGATGGTAAACATTATCCTCATTCGGTGCCAAAGTTCTTAGTTCTCAGCCTTTCCTTCGTCAGGAGTCCAGAATAGTGTCAAAGATCCCTCACGACCAGATCTGACCTTATGGACGAGTTGTTCACTAGACTCGGCCCAGACGGCCATAGGGCAACGGAAGTTTCAGGTTGGTCGGGATATCGCACGATACACGAATCACAACACACGGACCCTTACCCGGCAGGAATCACTCGAAGTTGGGTAGGGCTCGCAGCGCGTTTAGGAGGTCCCCACCCACCCTCCACGCAGCATGGGATTTCATTTGGCCTGTTCCTCCGGGTCCTACCAGAACGTGTACATCGGTTCTTATTACCCCCGAACCTGCTTAACCACTTTTAGTGGACTAACAAGAACGTGCAGCAGATCTGGCGTCCGACAAGTTTGCTTACCACATTGCTGTACGGTATGACCTGGCGAGTGAGTTCGTTTGCAAATGATGTCCATTAGCGATCTAAATGAGCTGAACTGCTCTATATTAATAATGCGTGTTCAACCCGGCAACGGGGATTAGTTGCGGCGTGTCGTAGGCATGTTCTGATCCTTGTTGAATTTAATTTGATCAATGCACCATTGGAGTTTGCAGGGTCCAGAGACGGTAAGCACGTCTATTGATAGTACATTCTATCATTATCGTCCTACATTCACTCCACATTCAAGTGGCACACAGGGTCCCAGTGATCGCAGATATCGAGGCTTATCCAATAGTATACTCACCATCTGCGTCATGTCCAAAGAACGTGCTGATCCTCTGGCGGCTGTTTTCCCTCTGCCACAGTCACTGTGGTCGAACGCGTACTGAGCAACAGTGACGGTTCCCACGAGTCTTGATTGTACCAAGGCACGTTGTCCAGGGTTCTTGCACACCAAGACAATGTTGTTGTGAATGCGAACCTGTAGTGATGCCAACATGGGGTCACTGGCGCCGGACATCTTCTGAGTCAACTCTTCTATCATGGTACGCCCATAGCCTTTCACGCAATACGTTGTGCCGGATGCTACATTAGCCTCTCACACGATAAGCGCCTTGGGCATGTTATATGTAAGGTTTACGCTGGCCTCAGTGTAGTTTGCCCAGCTACAGTAGCAACCGCCAATAACAACCAGCCACAGAACTTGACCCTAGCTCCTTCGACATTCTTCGGCGTTCCATAGCACTCCACATCATCTTCCAATTTGCATGAAATGGACCCGGCGTACGTACGCATATTGGATGTTCACTTCACACTGACTCCCGTTTCTCCAGTTCAACGACTACACCTCTACCGGTTGAAGCAGTTAAGCTCCCGGATCTCACCAACACACTTCAGCAGGATACGAAACGTTGGGTTGGAAAAGGATCCTTTGGCATCGTGTTTCGTTGCTTGTGTACACAGAGGGGGGAGGTTAGCATGTTTGTACTCACACTTGGCTTGAAGCATACCTATCTTCTCTATCTTCAGGTTGCAGTCAAGGCCATTATTTTCCCTCGCTCCTTTGAGGAAGCTAGAAAGAATAAGTTTTTGCGAGTGAGTTGACAACAACGTCCCGCCGCACATTTCGTTGACCCTTTGGGTGACTCCAGAAAAAGCGTCGCGAGCTAGGTATATGGAAGAGATTAGACCATCCCAACATTGTCCCGCTCCTGGGGGAGGCACACGGCGGTCATTTCGGGTCTGATCATCCCTGCATGGTTTCGATGTGGATGCCACGTGGAACACTCGCTGAATATGTGACTCAGTGTGAAGCCGTGCTTTCACTTCCTAGTCGCATCCAACTCGTGAGTACAAGAGATTCTGGGACTTTTATCCAGTTTACGACGATGTCACAGATTAAAGGGACAGCTGCCGGGTTAGAGTACCGTATGTTCGGGAACCTGGCTTCTCGTGGGTTTATATGACACGCTCTTGCAGTGCATTCAAAATCCATTGTTCATGGGGATTTCCACCCTGTGAGTAGCATCACTTGATTGAACATGTCGACCGCCTGATTTTCTATATTTATAGGCCAATATTATGATTGACAGTGATCATACCCCGCGCATCACTGACTTTGGTTTCTCTCAAACTCTAAACCGGCAGGTTCAACTGACTTACCTGTGGACTGACACCATTTGTCGCGGAGCAGCGATGTGGGTTGCACCGGAGCGATTGTTCCCACACAGGTTCCCGGATCTCAAAAATAAAGCCACGCTTCACGGTGATATATACTCTCTTGGCAGCATCATCCTCTTCGTATGTTTTCTTTGATCGTTGCACAGTTTTCCATCCTTCGATTCCTGATTTGGAGGTGCAGATCATTTCTGGAAAATTTCCATGGAAGGAAGCCGACCTCGAAAGTCAATTAGAGGAACTCAATAATCCACCGCGCCCACCATGGCCTGTTATTCCAGATAATGTTTGGGACTTCATCGAACGATGCTGGTCTCCACGAGATCCAAGAAGTCGGCCATCGGCCCAGGAAGTACTTTCGTTCTCCAGAGATAGACTAGGGCAATTGTTGCAACCAAAGTATGTGAATGAGATGGTTTTCTTGTCGACTCCTGACCCTTGATTGAAGTCCTGCATCTGATATCAATGTCGTGCTTTTCGGTGCTCTTGGGTGCGGGAAGAGTTCGATCATCAATCTTCTTGCCGAGGAGCCAATCGCGAAAGTGTCAACGAACATGGAACCTTGCACCAAGCGACCGCGATGCTACCAGCTATCCATCGGGGAAAGGCGATTCCGGTTGTGGGACACAACGGGATTCCGCCTTCCCCGCGGGGGAGAAATCAGTCCTCTTTCGCCCTACGAACAGGCACATGCTGTCTTGCGAAACCTCACTGATAGCGTTCACCTTATTCTTCTCTGTGCTCGCAAGGATGGGATCACTTCGCTTGGCAGTCTCTACCGGTTGATCAATGATTTTTTCTTCGGCGGTCGAGCCCCAATAGCCATTGTCGTAACTCACTTTGACCATCCAGAACAAAACTGGTGGGAACGCAATCAACGAGTGATCGTCAAAAAAACCGGTATCCCCATTCAATCTATCCCACACGGATGCACTACCACACTTCAGCCTGGCTGTGATCACTCCAGACAGTCCCTGAGGTCGTTCTTGGAGAAATGTGCTACTTCTGTAACTCCGACCTCCCTACGCCTCAATCTCCCGTCTCATGAAGCCTCCCATGATATTGCTATGCACTGTGGATTGAACGATTCTGATGCTACGGCATTAGTGGACACGTTCAGCAGACCACGAAACCTACCCAACGCGGGCTTCTTTGGGAAAGCATGCGTCGGAAATAGCTCGGTCATCAATCTCGTCGCTGGACGTCCCGTCGCCCAAGTCACTTCAGTCATCGAATCCTATATCGGAGAACAGCTCATAGATGGTATATACTTAGTGTAGACTCGATACACTCATTCGGCTTCCTTACCTTATTTACATCAGCGTGCTTATTCTTACAACACTGCTACTTTCCTCCAGTCGTGTACCTACTTAACTGGAAGTGTTCACGCCTTCTATGCCGCGCCCTCTTACATACTGTATGTTGTATAATATTCTAGCTCACACACGATCGGCACCCTGCGAAACAGTTCGTCATTTGGAACTCGTCGTGTGTTTCAACGGAATATGCGATATGGCAGGGTTCAAGAAACACGCATGACATAAATACATAGCAACCATGGCTTGTATGAGATCATCCCAGCAACCTCGAGACTTTTTATGTGTCACCCGTTTCTTCACGTAGTAACGACTTGAATCGATTTTCAGCTTATAACAATATCCGAGACAATCAGATGAAAACACAACCCGCTACATGACCAGAGTCATTTCATTACAGTTTACATTGCCATACAAACACTTTCGACACTCGGACCAAAGACAGGAAACAGCGACCGATATATTAAGAGTCGACGCCAAAAGGTAAAATACAAAGAAAAAGAAAAGCGAAGGAGACGAAGAATATAAGTACGAGAAATACCACTATGGAATAAAGATCGAGTTGGGATAAAGGTTGGCGGCATACATGTGGGTAAAATGTATATTAGGCTAAGGATACGGTTCGCGCATCCCATAGTACATTCCAGGAACCACTGGCACGGATCTGCTACGCTGTTGTGTCAAATATCACCCTTGCAAGATCAATTCTGCCAATCTCTCCACCTCGCCACGAGGAAGCACACAATACTTTTCGAGTTTCTTTGTTATGTCTCTCTTCCTGAGAACCGTACTGCTCGTCAAGAGGGAAAGGAGCTTCTCGATAAAGGTGACGAGCCAGTTTCGTATCTCCTGCATGTAGGAGGGATCGGGACGGTCTAGCGCGTCATGAAACAGTTTCTGAAGAGCGCGCCGCGACTGGACTTGTTTCTCCACGTATACCGTTGCGTCAGTTGGGAGGGTGGTGATACACGCATGAGCGACAGCGCGGATCTCATACTTCTCGAACGTCTTTTGGTTCCTGTCCCACCAACTCTCCATGACGTCCTCGTTTTCTAGGTGTGTGATGACGAGCGCGAGGGGTACCCGATTGTTGCACAAAACCTCGGAAAAAAGATGATAGTTTCGTTGCATCGCAGCGGTGAACCTCCCGGCCTTGACGCAAAAGAGGAGGAGATCAATGCCGCCAGGATTGCGTAGGGACGTAATGAGCTTCTGGGCCTTTTCTATGGTGCCGATGAATGTGTTGGTATCCATCTCTGACTCTTCAAGCCCGACAGTGTCAAAGATATTGAGTGACATCGTTGGGCTTGAGAGAGTAAAAGAATGCTTTGTCGCTTGTAGCGTGCAGCCCTCTAGGTTGGAAGACGTTTCCGCGACGTTTCTGTTGGCCATCAAGTTAACCACTGAACTCTTTCCGGCCCCAGTTTCGCCAAAGAGGATCACATTTTTGCCTTTGATGTGGACTGGGAGGGAAGCTGACGCGAGAGATGGTGGTGAGTGACGCTCCGCGGGATTGAGATCTACATACTAACCATTCGTCACGTCATTATAAATGAAATCGCAATGAGTGGGGTCTTGCATTGTTTCTTTGCAGACCGGTAGCCACGGTCGGGATCTCAAGGTTTTGTTGGTGCCGGTTGGTTAGTCGTGTGCCCCTAGTACGGTGAACAATGGTCCAAAAGGGGTAAGCGAGACCCAATCATTGGGCGTTTACTAATCGACCGGGCATTCGAGGAAGAAGCTTTTTGGGATCGCTCTATAGGCTCAGATTAGCCAATGGGATCTAGGTTTGATAACTGCGGAAGAATCTCCACTGATGCTGAATTGCTGATAGGCTATAGGCCGGAGGCAAAAGTCTCCGACATTAAACATCGCGAAACCACGGTACCTACTAGTACTAGTAGACCGCCAGCCTTGCCGTTCTGCCAACGCCAACTGTAAGCATACCAGCTTACCTAGGTCCCGTAAGTAGCACGTATACCGCCCGTGATACTGCCAAATGGTACCCAATATTTCTGCCTTTTGCTGTAACGACTACGCACGGCGGTCGGGTCGCTTACACTACTACCAACCTCACCATGATCCGGGCTGGCAGGACGGTCCAGGGCATCCACGCGGACCGCAGATCTCCGCGTGGTGTCGCACGGGAACGAAAAAGTGCTGATGGACCGGACCGGTTAGCCTGGCTGGTTGGTCCTCATCATAGGTCACTGATGCGACTCTCGCTGATAAGAACCCTCATTACTCCCCCTCATTTCGTTGGGTCGTGCATGCACACCATCTTCAGGTCACTGCCTCGTCCCCAAACATCAAACCCCCACTCACGCCACCCCTTCGTGCGCGTGGGATGGGAAACCTGCATAAAACAGCGTGTCGACGGTGGGCCGCATCTTGATGGAGCAGGGGCTCTATCCTCGAGGCAGCATGCAAGGATGATATTACAATGATTGGTATCCTCCTGAATGCCGCCTTGCGTCGGCAAAAACCTTGCTTAACGCCTGTTTGTGTTGGTCTCTATGAATGTCATGACAGGCTCGTAACCAAGACTGATAAGATTTTTTGAGCAGTTGGTGAGTATAATATAATAAGAACACAAGCACCCGTCCTATCCACGATGTGGTTCACGTCCGCACCCAACAACGACCTCTCCAGGTCGGGCGAGTAAACCTCATCTTTGAGTAGGACAAACCGATTGTCCTTCGTCAGCACGAGGTGGATAGGAATCAAGCACAGGAAGTCAGCGAACCATTCACCTGCGTGGTAAGCTGAGACGTTCCATACACGATTCCGGGCCGAGTTCGGGCGACGGGTGCTCCCCACCCCTACACAACTCAGCAGCAAAGACAGCAAACGACGCTGTAGAGACCCAAATGGACTGCAGCATATATCGGCTTCTTAGTCGCCTTCTCAAACATGAGGATCATCTCCATAAAATGCAGTGCATACCACTGGTAATCACGATCCGTCACAAACATGAGTGTCCAGGCACCCTGGAGAGTTGACGAGGGGATCGTTTCGCGCTGCACGTCGGGCAAGACGGGGAAACGGGTCAATACTTCGGTGTGACAGTTGATAAGACAGTTGGTCGCATTTCCTCCTGACCCTTGCCATCGTGCGGAAGAACTGCGCACACCTTTGCATGAACGTAAACTCAGTCATTTTGTGACAGATGTCCAACGCATGTGATCGGGATTCGGCATGCGTGCGTCGGCATCTGCACGGGTAAAACCCCGGGTACCAGCGGCCGTACCCACACCCGCACCCGGAAAATACCTGTACCCGCGGGTATTGAGGAAAATGGGACGCGACGGGATGCGCTCGCATGCAGACACGAACGCGAACGCCTTGTGTATTTCCGTTCGTGTTTGCACACGAGCGCGAGGGTAACGGGAGGGCAAAGGCGGCGCGAGAGCACCAATGTGATGGAAAGGTGAGGTCGGCGTGAGGTCGAGGGTGATACGAGAGGGAGAGGGAGAGGGAGAGGGAAAGGGCGCGTGGTGGTGGTGGTGGTGGTGGTGGTGAAAGGGACACGGTGGGAGAGGGCGAGGGCGAGGGCGAGGGCGCGTTGTCGTTGTCGTTGTCATGGTGGTGGTGAAAGGGTGGGTGAGGACGAGGGAGAGGAAGAGGGCGTGTCATCGACGTCCTGTCGACGTCTTCGTCGTGGGGGAGCACATGCCAGCAAGCGCGCATGTGTGAGGAGGGGTGGGGGAGGTGGCATGGCATGGTCGCAGAATGGGTGAGGACGAGGGAGGGCGCGAGGGCGCGTCGTCGTCGTCGGGTCATCGCAGGGTGGGAGAGGGAGAGGCCCGGGCGCGTCATTGTTGTCGTGTCGCGTTGTCGTTGTCGCGTTGTTGTGTCGTCCGTGTCGTCGTGTGTTGGGTCACGGAGTGGGGACGAGAGACTGGGTGTGTGCTTGTGGCACATTGAGTGACCGGTGGGAGTCGGGTCGAGACGGCGTGGTGGTGAGGGTGAGCAAACCGGCAATACGACGCATCGAGTCGTGACTTACTATATCAAGTAATTCCTCGAGCGTCCACGAAGTCACGGGTACCGTACGGGTGTTTCGAGATGCCAACCCGCACCCGTACTCGACCCGTGCAGATGCCTATGCGTGCACCTCAAAATCAAGCGCGACGACATGCACCGCTATTCGGGTGATCAACGACGTGACGGTAGGACCGTTCTCGGTTGTGAGCGAGGCCAAGTCCAGTGACCGGCCATAGCAGCGAGTCGGTCATGGCGGGAAAGGCCAGTGAGACTGAGTGAGTTGACTTGCAAAAGAGGAAGTCGTAAAAAAGGAAGTAGTTTCCCTGGTGAGATACCGACTGATGACCCGGGAGAAACCTTGTCAAGCAAGGTAATAAGATAGGACGAGCACATTTCGATTCAATCAAAGCTGGCGGCATGGCGGGAAAGGCCAGTGAGTTGACTTAAAAGTGGAAACACTAAAAAAGGAAGGAGTCACTAAAAAGGAAGGTGGTATCCTGCGTAAGCCGAGGCACGAGGTGGCGCAGGAGTAAGTCTGCGCGAAAGCGAAGCGAGGTGGCGCGCTTTCTTTCCTCTCGCCACCTCCTTCGCTCGCACGGAGCTCGGTCACCAGTAGCTCTAGTTTTCATCTTTCATCTAACCGACCCGGACTATTCATGTTGGAATTTGTATTCCATATATGGTAGTTACTGCTTACTTAAGCATAGCTACATCGCACCATTCTTACCTTTAGTTTTACTTAGTGACTTACTGAGTATTCTACAGGTATACT
>JBBPQL010001166.1:0-12207 GCA_038092515.1 Boletus subparvulus | reverse complement strand
AAGCCAGACATCAAAATATCTCATTTCTCCCTCTCATCTCCTACTCCTTATGTCTCTCCGAAAACCCATACCAAACACCTTCCCTTTCTAATGCGTGATGGGACACACGTCCGTTTATACCTCATAGACCGAACATACCGAACACCGACACTTAGACTGAACAAAGACTGGAAGGCGTAGAGGTGGAAAGAAGACTGAGGAACACAAGACGGGCGGTACCCTGCACACCAGACATTGATTTCGTTTAACCTTGCCCTTTCGACCCCCCTTTTTAACGATGTTTCATCCCTTATTCCTTATTTTTCCCTCTTTTTCTTTTTCGCACCGATATACTGAAACCTGATTCATTAAGGCATACTTTACATTTTTTGACTCGGACTAAGCGGAGGACGGAGGGGAGGAAACTATCTACAGGTCCATATCCTCGAGGGCCTCTACTATCTTGCTCACCTCCGACATCACCACAGCGTACTCGACCTCCAATTCCTTCACCTTCGCCCAGATCTGGAAGAGCCGGGAGTGGAGGTGGTTGGGATGGCGCGCCAGTGCGTCCCGGGTCTTCCTCACCTTCGACTTGCCGCCGGTCTTCTTCGGCACTGCGCTCGCCTTCCCCTTCGATTGGGCTG
The DNA here is from genome assembly GCA_038092515.1 of Boletus subparvulus. NCBI lineage: Eukaryota > Fungi > Basidiomycota > Agaricomycetes > Boletales > Boletaceae > Boletus > Boletus subparvulus. The sequence goes on along the minus strand of JBBPQL010001166.1, from coordinate 11,581 downwards.
GGGTTATCTCCCCCTCGTCCTTGCTCTTGTCGTTGACCTTGATGGGTGAGGGAGCCCTTTTGCTGGGGCCGGCCTTGGCCAATGGCCAAACCATCCTTCCACCTGTCGAACCAGTGAGTCAGGGAGGGGAAGACTGAGAGGGTCGACTTACTTTTTGTCGTCTCAACGACGACTGCTGCCGCTGCTGAGCTCCCCGTTGCTTCGGTGGGCTTGCTCTGCCCATGCCGCCCTTGCGCCAAGCTGCAGCGCAGCTTGGCCAACTTGCATCGGGCGCAAGCCACGCCAGTCCTGTATGCGCACTCGGCTGCAACCCCCGCCTTCTTGCAGGCGTCGCATGCACCTTTGGTGCTGACCAGCCATACCACCAGCGCTGAGACCTTCCGCTTGACAGTGGTGAACTCGGCCGCCACGCCCTCCTTGTCCTGTTCCCGAACCCTCTGGAAGCCCGTTAGCCCGGTTTGACAGACTTACAGTGTCGCTAGTCACCTTGCATGCGGACGAGGCGACCGACACCGCCTCGGATGACAACCCCCCCCTCGTCTCTACGGCGGGTGCCACCGCCTGCTCCACCTCCTCTACCTCCATTGCCAACACCTGGGATGCCAGCCTCATTGCTGCCCTCCCCATCCACTCAGCCTGCGTGCACTCGGCCTCCATGACCACGACCATGAATTGGTTGTCGATGTTGGTGTTGATGCTGAGCTTGTCGGCCTCCCATCGGTGTCTCTCCAAGCGTCCTACCTGAACTTTGCATCAGCTGCAGCTATCATCAAATAACGAGTGGCTTACCATTGCCTTCCCGAATGCCTCCACCCAGATCTCCTGGTCCTCGGCCAGCTCATCCTTGTTGTCGGGTACCGACCTTGCAAGTCCGTCGAGCCACTCGGTGGCTTGACAGAAGCTGTGCTGAGCGTTGAGGTGCAGGAGGGAGCCGGCGTCGGTCATGGTGCGGAATTTGTCGAGCTGGGATTGGAATTGTGACATGGTGGTAGGAGGGTGAGAAGTGAGGAAGAAAAAGTTGACACACATTGGACTATATACCCAGTCACGTGCTTTCGGACTCCGCATTGTTCTCTTCTCGGCACAGACTTTTTCTGACTGGGGACAGTCAGAAGCCAAGTCCCCCGCAGATGTAGAGACTCATACGTCTCTGTGCTTATATTCCACCCCTTTTACCTTTCACCTGACTGCCTTACTGTTATCCATTCGCTCTGAACTCCTTTCTAGTTGCTAAGACCGGCCTCGGTTTATACCGGACCATGCCAAGCATGTCTGGACTATTCAGTTGATATTGTTAGTACATTACAGCTTTGCTTTCTATCAGTACCATCGGCCCCCGGTCGATCTTTCCGGTGCCGAAAGCACACTGTTAGACATCAGTCTCGGGCCTGATACCTGACCCCTTTTACTTGTTTCCCTTGAACTTGACAGCTATCTTGAGTTTGACAGTCTCAGGTATACCTGGACGATAAAGTCTTGTACTTAGGATTTGAAACACACTTTTGGTTGGATTCATGAACTGTTCAAACCACTCATCCCTTGTACCATTCACCATCTACCGCACAACACACTTTTGGTTGGATTCATGAACTGTTCGAACCACTCGTCCCTCGTACCGTTCACCGTCTACTGCACCATTCACTGTCACCATCACCATATCCCGCTCTCATTCCCTTCATCTTGCGCTCCGGTCACTCCCCAGACTATCCTCTGCACTTAATCCTTCGGCTTTGGACTTTCTCCCGACTCCTCCCATACCTTGAGTCCCTTTAGGGGTGAAGTACCTTGCCTCCCCTCTTCCCTTTGATGGCTCAGGGCAAGTGTGTCTTACACCCTTAGTCCTCCCAGCTGTTCTATTATCTTTACAGCGGTCTACGGTATGATGGACCTGTTTGCAGGTTATGACCAGCGCCCGTTGCATGTGGACTCCCAGAACATGACTACATTCAATAGTCCGCTCGGGCCACATCATCTCACTACTCTGCCGATGGGACATACTAACGCAGTCCAAATTTATCAAGCCAATATGGTGTTCATTTTGCAGGATGAGATCCCCCACCATACAATGCCGTTTATAGATGACCTTCCAGTCAAGACCGAGACCACTCGGCATCAAAGACTGGACGGCTCCTACAAGAAAATCTCGGAAAATCTGGGGATAAGGAAGTTTATTTGGAATCATCTGACTATTGTTCATAGGATTCTCCAACGTCTGCAGAATGTCAATGCAATGGTTTCTGCCAAGAAGTTCATTCTGGCAGCACCGGACGCCACCATCGTCGGCCACAAGTGCATCTTTGGGGGCCGGGTGCCCCATGAAGCAAAAATTCAAAAGATTCGGGATTGGTCAGAGTGTGAAAACTTGACACAGGTCCATGGGTTCCTAGGAACCTGCGGTGTGGTTCACATTTTTATTCAGAATTTCGCGGCAATCGCTAGACCACTAGTCAGGCTAACACACAAAAGCATCCCCTTCGAATGGGGAGATGCTCAGTGCGATGCAATGAATCATCTGAAGGATGAAATCATTAAGTCCCTGTGCTCCATCGCCTGGACTGTGAGTCCGGCCAAGAGGTAGTTCTCACTGTCAACACCTCAGTCATCGCAGTCGGTTTCATTTTGTCACAAGAAGGCAAGGATGGCAAATGCTATCTGAACCATTTTGGTTCTATCAGCCTCACAAGCATCGAGAGCCGGTACCCAGGCTAAGCTCGAGTTGTACGGACTATTTACATCTCTCCAAGTGGTCCGAGTTTTCATATTTGGAGTTACTAACCTTGTAGTCGAAATGGATGCCAAGTACATCAAGGGTATGATCAACAACCCTGACCTGCAGCTGAACACGACCATTAACTGGTGGATCACTGGTATTCTGCTATTTCACTTTGAGATTCGCCACATCACCGCCAATCGACATACTGGTCCGGATGGGCTGTCTCGCTGCCCGCCTGCCGATACTGGTCCTCCGGAGGATGATAACTTCGAGGATTGGTTGGATGATTCCTATTCCTTCTGTATTACTTTACTCAATGACCTGACCTTGCCCTTCATCACTGTGCCTTTTATTCCCCATACAGGCCCATATGCCATACCCGGTGCTCCTTTGTTTCCATGCACCCCAGACCTTCTTCTTTTACCATCACCAGCCCCCTGTTACCACCTTACCTATAGTTCTGTTTGCACATCCTCTGTTGAGCCAGATTTGGAACCAGACTCTCCCCTTATCTCCCAGTCTGCAAAGGCCATTGCAAGAGAAGCCCGGATTCACTTGATCCAGGGCTTCCTCGATACCAGTTTGTGTCCTGCTGACCTTTCCGATGCAGAGTTCCAATCTTTCATCAACTCAGCGACAAAATTCTTCGTCCTATATGACTCCCTCTGGCGCTGCGAACCACATGGACGCCATCAGCTGGTGGTACTGGAGCACTGGCAGTACAGACTGATCAAGGAGGCCCATGATGACCTCAGGCACAAGGGTGTCTTCACTGTCTGTACCCGTCTGCTCCTCCACTTCTGGTGGCCAATGTTAATTGACGACATGAAATGGTTCGTTCAAACCTGCTACAAGTGTCAAATTCGGCAGACCCAATGCCTGCATATTCCCCCGACCGTAGCGGTCATAGGCAGTCTTTTCCACAAAGCACACCTGGATACCATGGTCATGCCCTGGTCTGCGGGGTACCAGTATATTGTTCAGGCCTGCTGCGCTCTGAAAATGCAGCTGCCCTTGCATCTTTTATTTTTGAAGACATCCTCTGTTGCTGAGGTCCCCTAGCCAAGATTGTTACTGACAATGGTCCTGCCTTTATACAGGCTGTAGACGTGCTTGCAGACCAGTACAAGATCTGGCACATCCGTATCTCCCCCTACAATTCACATATACTAAAGGTCCAGGTCCTCAAGCCCGAGGACTACATCACTCAACTCCTCCATCACCTCCTGGTGTTCAACTTCCAGGGCCTTGATGTTGGCACGAATCTGAAACAATCGGGAATGGAGGAGGTTGAGTCGCTGAGCCAGCTGGTCCTGCTGCTGCTGCACCAAGGTCTTGCCGATTACCTTTCTTGAGGCTTGGCGGCCCTTCCCCTTCTTACTTGCGACTGGCTCCTCTTCGGACTCCTCCTCGTCCAGCTCAACAGGAGAGGGCTGCCGCTTGCTCAAGCCTGCCTTGGCCAAAGCCTGTACCAGTCATCCACCTGTGAAGTTGGTCAGTAGTAGCTCATAGAGCTGAAACGGTGACTCACCCTTGTGCACCTCAGCCCCGTGCTCCACCTCTGTCCTCCGCGGCCTGTGTCGCCCCTGTGCATGGCTGCACCTGGTCTTGGTGCATTGACAGTCGGCGCACACCACGCTGGTTCCGTACACACATGTGTCCGTGTGGCTCGCACTCTTACAAGCGTTGCATGCATTCTCTCAGCTGACGTAACAGCCCGGTGGCCCCACCTTCCTCTTGGTTGGGCCGGCATCGCTGCCAGTGTCCTCATCTTCGGGAGCTTGCCCCTGCTAGCCCATGGTCAGTCCAAGCAACTGCAGAGGGACGATACCACTTACCTTGTGCACAGACGACACGACCGACCATGCTTCGGATGACACTCCCCTACCCTCCGCTGCCGGTACCACTACATGCTTGGCCTCCTCCACCTCCATTGCAGCATCTGGAGTTCTGCAAGGCAACTTCTCCAACGGCGGCGGCATACTCCTCCTCTTAGTCCACTCGTCCAGTACGCGCTCCACGTCAGCGATGACGGTGGCGACCTCGTCTTCCAGCTTGGTGTCAAGGCCGAGTTCACCCGCTGTGCACCTGCTCGACTCCCAGGACTCCTGTGGGTAATATGTTAGCCTGGCGACGACAGATGCTCGGATACGCACTATTCTTGACTGAAACACCTCCCTCCATTGATTCTCCTCCTCTACCAGGTTGTCCCTATTGTCTGGTACCACCCAAGCCATGGGCTCTAGTGCTTCAATCTCAATCTTGAAAGCTTGGCAGGTCACATGGCAATGGGCGGCGCCAGCGTCGGAAAGGTTGCAGTATTTGTCGAGGCAGGAGCAGAATTGCGACATGATGGTAGATGGAGAAAGAGAGAAGCCCAAAGGAGCAACGCGTGTCGGACTATATACCCCAAGTTCAAACTCCACATTGTCACTGGCCTGATGTGGCATGGTTACCTGACTGGGGACAGTCAGAAGCTAAGTCCCTGGTGGATGTAGAGATCGGTACGTCTCTAGGTTGGTATCCAGACTTTCCCCTACTTCTGAGCCATTCTTATCACATCCCTCCCTATTCCGAGCTTCCTATCATATGCTACTGATACCGGACTACGCTGGCTTACTTGGACTATACCGGTTTTGACTGGTAATTACTCTTCCTGTTTAGACATTCTTCTTCTTCTCTCCTGCACCTTATTCCTTTCCAATATAGCAGTATTTATTAGACCGTACAGCAGACTTCACCATCTCTCCTTCCCCTTTCACCCAGGACCGGTTGGTCTTATCTGAAATGACCAACACTCACTAAGAGCGCTAGCTGTTCAAGTAGGGACAATAGAGATGATCTGGTAGCTCCTAGAGATGATGGGAAATCTCCAAGAGGACAAGACTGAGGTCCTCCTGGCGCTCTATTGAGGCTTTATATACTATACAGGGGTTTGGCTATGTGTATGCTAGATCGAACGATATGCTATGCTACATGACTCCTCCATGAGTCGTACATGAGGATAACAGGTGCATCAGTACAGCCATGTAATGGAAGAGAAGCTAACCATGAGGGTAAGGTGAGGTAGGCAGTGTGCATGTGTGAGTCATGAGGTGAGCATGTGGCGAACATGAGGCACACTGCAATACACATGGTACCCATGAGGCGAAAGGGTCTGTACTGTGAAGGGACTTGAGCATTCGTTGGTTCCGGGTGATAGGGGTTAATAGATAGGGGCTAAATGCGAAAGTTGCTCTAGAAAATTAGGAAAAATAGGGAGAAATCTGGGAAAATTAATATGGGTCTGTAACATTATCAGACTTACCGGTAATCATTAGGCACAAATACTTGAAGTGTTACATATTTGATTTATCCTCTTTCGCTTACATCACTTTGTTTAGCATCTAACAGTGCTGGGAATTCCCGGACTATAAAGTGCTGTACTCTGTAGTTAGAAAACACTTTTGGTTGGATTCACAAACTGCTCAAACCATAGTCAAACTACCATCACCGTTCACCACACCGCTCACTGACACCGACTCAACGCTCCTTAACGCTTTTCTGCATTCAGAACCCTCGTCCAGCCTCCGGACTATCTTACTCAGCCACTGACCAGTCTTGCGTCGGTCTCTCAGCTGAACTTATTGGGCCCAGCTTTCAACTTCTCCACTTTACTCTTCTTGTGTCCAGAGTCCCTTTTGGAGTGAACACACTCATCCCCCACCACTTCTTCGGCCCAGGACTAGTGGGTTTCCACTCCTAGTTCCATCCAGCCGACTTTACATCTTTTCACCGGCCTTTCCCCACACCAAGAATGTGATCTCCCTCGCTCACCATTTGGGCATCACACCCACCATAGAAACAGTTCGCACTCTTGACCCTGTGGCTAACCGCCACCTTGACTGGTCTGGTGGAATTCCCACCAACAAGCGCCCCCACTTGGAGGAGCGCCTTGACAAGGACCCAAGTGAAATCACCAGTCCCTCTCACAGCTGCACCAACACATTTGGTGGTGAGCCGCTCCCTTCGCCCCCTTCTTCTAGTAAGAAGGCTTACCCCCATTCCTGGGATGAAGACGAAGATGATGAAGACATTGTTGATATCAATGGGTCTGAAAATGGATTCAACATTGATGATTACTACATCAACGTGGACATCTTTGATGAGTACCAGTTCCTTGGAATGGCGGAGGAGTTTGTCTTCGAAATGGACATTTGGTCAGTACCTCCTTGTTCATATCTTGCAGACACTGATGTGCAATCTTTTTCACCACAGAATAACATGATATTTACTTGTTCGTCTGTAGTAGGTAGTGACATGGACATAATAGACCTACATTCTCCCATTCCCACTGTGATGCTTGCATCAAGCCTACACATAAGGGAAAAGAACATGCCCATGACCACCAGCTCCCACCTGACATGTGGCTACTCAACTCGGGTGCATCCACCCATTTTACTTTTAATAAAAATGACTTCATTGAGTATGTGGATTACCCACAACCGTGCTACTCGCAAACCGCAAATGGAAAGGCACCTATTCTAGGTGAAGGCACAGTCATTATTGACTTCAAGGGCACATCAGTGCGATTATCACCAGTGATCTATATGCCTACTTGTAACTTGAAGTTGATATCTATGGGCACATTGCTCAAAGATAACTGCCTCACCATCAATGCTGGCACAGGCCACATTGATTTTTATGATAAATGTGCTAAGAAAGTCACCCTCTCTTTCCACTCGCATGGTGCAGACACTATGTTCTGGATATGCACACCAACAATGTCACCACAAGCTATGCATTTGCTGGCCTCTGTGGATTATGATTTACTCCATCGCCAAATGGATTATCCGTCAAAATATGTACTTAGAGCTGCGCGAAAGCATCTGAAGGATTTCCCAGATGTAAAAATACCTTCACAAGATCCCATCTGCCCTGGCTGTCAGCTAGGAAAACAACCCAATTGATCGTTCCCTCATACAGAGCACAGGGCAACCATGCCTTTTCAGCTGATACATTCAGACCTTAAATCTTTTGAGGTGGAATCATATCACAAATACAAATATACTATCGTCTATTATGACGACTATACTTCTATGGCATAGGTCGTTTGTCTCAGATCTAAGGATCAGGCCTTCACAGCTACTAAACAGTTTGTATCCTATGTCTGAACACAATACAATGCTCTTATACATAAAGGGCTGGAGATCTGAAGCCCGCGGTGAATTTACATCAAAGGCATTCAGGGATTATCTCAAAGACAATGGAATACACATCCATTAGTCTGCGCCGTATGCTCACAAGCAAAATGGCCACGCTGAATGACTGATTCAGACTTTAATGGACAAGGCTCAGGCGATGCATCTTCACGCTTGCCTACCTGACTCTTACTGGGAGTTCACAATTCTCCATGCGGCTCATGTGTATAATATGATGCCAATGAATCGGCTCAACTGGAGAACACCCCTGGAACTACTTAAGGGGGAGAAACCTTCTGTTTCTCATCTTCGCGTGTTCAGATGTGGTGCCTATGTGCATCTTCCCGACGAAACATGCAAAGGTAAACTGCAACCTAAATCGCAGCTCATGGTATATCTCGGTACTAGTGCCAGAAATGAACACAATTACCTGTTCATGCGACCTCACAACGCGCTCCACACATCTGTGCATGCCATTTTTGATGAGCATCTTTTCCCAAAGTGCTCTGGGGCTCGGCCACACAAGCTGGTAAGTCACGCACCTCGAAAACCCCATACCATAAATGAGCACGAAAGTGACTCAGAGATTGTTGATGATGATGTGATCCCTCCTGCTCATCATCAGCAACACCCTCAACAACCACCGCCTGCATGATCTCCTTCGCCAGTGTGAACACCAAGTCCACCGCCACAACTACCCGCTCTGGTCACACCCCCTCGTGTCCCTAGACCCCTACCTCTCAGTCCACCTCCGCTACTGCCTAGGCGCAGTCAACGGGAACACTGCCCTCCTTTTCATCCAGGAAATATATATGGAGAGCGCAGTGAACCCTCCAAATAGGTCAAAGACATCGAACAGGAGTCGACCTGGAAGTGATTAGTTGGAGAGGAACCTCCTCAAGCACTGGACACTCCAAATGTCCCCGGTGGCTTACCACCATCACCAATGGTGTCGACTGCCTTACCAGGGAAGGGGGAGACAGTTTAGTCTCCTTCTTGTGCTCGCATGCAATACCTTTTGCAGAGTCCTCTGATGCTCCCAATTACCAGGAATGGTTGTACCACGACATCTTGAAACTACCCGCAGATGAGCAAGCTCTCTGGTGGAAGGCTTGCTCTCTATGCTCAAAGAACACAATGTTTGGGAAGTTACCAATTGCCCCATTGATCGAAAGATCATAAAGAATCATTGGGTCTTTGATGTAAAGACTGATGGTCAAAAGAAAGCCCACCTGGTTGCCAAAGGCTTCTCACAGGTTGAAGGCATCAACTACGATCAGATCTTTAGCCCAGTTGTATGGTTTGAGACGGTGCAATGCATGTTTGCCCTCACTGCACTTGAAGGCTGGCACATATCAGGACTCAATGTCCAATCCGCCTATCTATATGGCAAACTGGATGAAGAGCTATATATGGAGTTCCCAGAAGGGTTTTTGCCACCCAACATGAAAGGCAAAGTACTTAGGCTTCTACACGCCATATACAGCCTCAAACAAGCAGGATTAGCTTGGTGGCGTGCACTAGATAAATTTATGCAAGAGCTAGGATTTGAACAGCTCAAATCTGATGCCGGCCTCTTTGTGTACAAGCGAGGAAATGATATAGTACTTGCTATAATCTACATTGATGATGCACTCTTTTGTGGTCCCTCAAAGAGCCTGGTCGAAAAGATCAAGGCCACTTTTATGAAACAGTGGGAATGTCAAGATCTCGGGGAACCATGTGAATTCCTCCAAATGAACATACATTGAGAAGGTCGCTGCATTTATATTGACCAGCAGAATTACCTCGACAAAGTACTTGAGCACTGTGGAATGATCAATGCTAAGCCTGCTCGTATGCCCTTACCTCAGGGATATTACCCAGAGAAGAACAATGCCCCCGTTAACCCTGAAATGCGAACACACTTTCAAATGGTCATTGGCTTGTTACTTTACTTGATGATTGGCACACGGCCTGATATTTCATATGCCGTTACTCAGCTAGCATGACAATCTGCCAACCCATTGAAAGAGCAACTCAAAAAAGCTCTTTATATTTGCCGATATCTACTTGGCACTGCCGATTACTTGCTCGTTTACGACGGTGAATCTGGCAAAGGCATTATTGCATGCACTGACTCTGACTGGAGTCAAGATAAAATTACTGGTCACTCGCAAATGGGCTTTTACCTCAAGCTTGCGAATGGAGTTTTCCTTTGGAATTCTCATCTGCAGAAAACCACTGCTCTCTTCTTTACTGAGGCTGAGTATATGGCTCTGAGTGATTGTTCTCACCAAGCCATTTGGATCAAATAGATGTTTGAGGAAATTGGGTACAATCTTGCCCCTATTCCCATCTGTGGTGACAATCAAGGATCACTGTTTATAGCTCAAAATCCAGTCACCGAACAATGCTCCAAACACATTCACATCAAGTACCATTTTGTATGCAATGTTCAAACAAGTTGAACTGTTCTTTATCCCTGGGATTGACAACCCTGCGGATATGTTTACCAAGAACCTCGGACACATCAAGTTCGAGCAGTACAGATCACAACTTGGTTTGGAGTTCCACAATCTCACATTTCCACAAGGAACTCACGATTGACTCTATATAGTGTGTGTCTACATACACTCCCGTATATTAGACAAGGGGGAGTGTTGAACAAAATAGTAGTTACACTAGTATGGTAGAAGTTTCACATGCTACCTGTCAACTACATATATAATACAAACTCAAGTGCTGAGTTTGAATATATCTCTTAACCTCGAACCACATAGTTCCACTCAATGTTCCACCAGGTATGTAGTGTTGTTAAGTCAACCTCTACCAGTACATGCTGGTATCAACATCCACATCATGAGTCGAGTCTAGCAACTGGTGGTTCATCAACTGCATCATTACATCCATGTATGGAGGTAACTTGGCCATGGTGATCATGACCTGGATGTGGTCATCAACCAGGTAGTTGTACTCCCAAGGAGCATGAAGTGGTTGTTTATGGCCACGAAGGCTGGAGCAGCCCAGGGGTGGTTGTTGGTGGGAATCACCAGGTCCATTAATTTTTAAACTTGCTGTAGACCAGGGTGAGTGAGGGGGTGGTGAACTGGTCACACAGGCCTTCCCAATTCTTCTTCACACTCTCCACCTCTTGCCATTTCTGGCAAAGAGTGGGGGTGAGTTTGAGGACAAGGGTCCTGATTGCCTTTTCATTGTGGGCATCATAGTCCTCATTATCTTTGGTTTTCTTTCCAGCAACACCACCAGAAAAGTCCCTGTGACATCAGGTGGGGCTTCATCTGAGAAGCCCAGTCCTTGTAGTTGGTGCTACTGAGGACAGGAGGGGCACTTAAGAGGTTGGTGGAAGAGAAGGTGGAGGAAGACATTGTGTTGGGAATGTTGGTATGAGCAGGTAGGCTAGAGAAATAGCATGTCAATATTGTACCAAGTAAATCGAGTACTCAATGTTAGAGGAAGAGCGCAGCTATTGCCTCTGTGTGCCAACATATGTAGTGACCCCCAAAGAGTGTCATGTGATTAGGTGGCAGCAGGTGCCATTTGACAGGTGACCTGATCCAAGAGTCCATGTTATGGGTACTCTGTTCCTATTCACATACTATGTGTGCAAGTCTCCACATGCAAGTGCAATGGAGGTATATCACACATATAGCACTGATACCTTGTGGTACATTCAGTTCTTTCAAAG
>JBBPQL010001165.1:0-12209 GCA_038092515.1 Boletus subparvulus | reverse complement strand
TTTCCTAGTCAGGTTGCCATGGATTATCGAAGAACACATCGCGACCTAGGAATGATGACGATATAAACAAGTTTCGCCGGTACTCATTGTCAGACGCTGGCATGCGTGACACTGGTGGCACGCCTCTGCGCACCGTGTCAATGTATTCGCAAGGATTCGATTTCGTAGACGCGAGCAATTCGAATGGGTGTCGAGACGTGATACCAACCGTGAAAAGGGTGACTGAAATGTGCCAACAATCGTCTTACCGCTTGATGTGGCTGTGTACCCTGATACTAGAGGAATTTGAAACGACGTCGATGACTTGAATCTGTCGCTACAGCTCGTCTTGTTGGTTCATACATCGTGCGCTGGCCAGCCATTTCATTTGGTTCGGATGGGGCTAACGCGGCGATACAGCATCCATCGCATCAGCTGTCGATCGATAGTGAGTGACCCCCATTCTCCTCGTGGACGACCGTGACGTGTATCGTTGCATGCGACGTGCGCGTGTCCTCTCTTTGACCCAACGCACGCTTGTTCACGCCTCTTGGCAAGTCGTTCCGAGTCGACATGCCCGCGCAGCCCACTACATCGCAGGCGTCGTTTACGCTGAGCGAGGCGGACATGGATCGGTTTGCGACGCTCTTCTCGCCCGCCACGCCCCCCGCCACGCCGACTCTCGCGGCCACGGAAGAGCCGCTCCTCGCCCGCCCCACCGCGCGTGCGCACAAGTCGACGCAAGACTCTCCAGACTTGGACTTTGGCGCCTTTGTCTCCGTCCCGCCATCTCAAGACCCTCTCTCGCACGACGCCGCTCACGCTGGGCCCGTGTCCCAAACACATGTCTCCCCAGCGCCGGGCAATCACAGTCTCGTCTACTTTGACCAGTTCACGGCGAACGCCAAGACGGCGGCGGAACGCAATAAACGAGAGGTGCTCGACGAACTGCTTCAACACCAAGATGACCCCATGTATTTTCTCGATACCCACCCCACCACGCCCTCGACCTCGGCCACTTGTTCCGCAGTCCACAGCCCGATCCAGATCCCGATCCCCATGCCCACGTCCACGGACGACGCGCTGGCGGAGGCGCTCGCCTCGGAGATGCCCAATCCAACGCTGATCCGGGTGGAACGCCGCGGGAGCGTCAGAGTCGCGCCGAGTCCCTCGCGGTCGCGGCAACCGCTTCCCCCGCGTCTGAGCGGGAGCGCCTCTCCCCCGTCGATATCCTCCCCGACGGGGTCGACCACGTCACTCCCCACGTCCTCGCCCCCACTCCCCCACGCTTCCTTTTCAGCGTCGGCGTCGTCGTCGGCGCATCCAGCACACGCAACGCTCTCGCGCATCTCTTCGAGTCTGGTCTCGTTGTTACCCTCCGGCCGTCCGTCGCGCTCGGCAGCGCCCACGCCCACGATCGCTTCCTCTTCTGCGCCGAGTACCACCTCGCGGTTTCACTCGCCCTTTGCGAGCACGGCGGTGACGCACGGTTCGCCATTTGCATCGACGCCGTACATCCCGCCCACGGGTGCCCCCGGGTTCGCGGGCGACCGCGCCTGGGATCGGGGGTTCTCCGAGGTGCTCGAGCAAGAGGAGAAACGCGGACTGGTGGACCCCGTCGGGCTAGGCATGGCCAGCGGGATTGAGACGGAGATGACGGCGCACGCGAAGCGCGTCAAGGGCAAGGGCGTGACGCTCGTCGGGCGACGGGAGGGCACCGTGCGCGTGCTGACCGAGGAGATGGCGGATCTGGTGCGACGTCCCTTGTGTTCCTCGGGGCGCGCGTGCTGACGCGCCGCATACATAGATACGACCGCAGTTGCCGGCGCTGACCAAGCTGCCACGACACTGGACGCTGCTGTACTCGCTCGACCAACACGGGATCTCGCTCAACACGCTCTACGCGCGGTGTGAGCCGCGGATACCGACGCGCGCGCATCCGAACCCGCCCCAAGGCGGGCTGTTGGTCGTCAAAGACGCCAACGACGCCGTGTTTGGGGCGTGGTCGAGCGAGGGCATTCGGTTGGAAAAGGGGGGGTATTACGGATCCGGCGAGTCGTGCGTGCCGTTTCTTGGGGCGTTGCCACAGTGACTCACCCGTTGTCAGGTTTCTGTGGCGGTATCACGGAGAGGGACGATTGGACGTGTATAACTGGACGGGCGTGAACGAGTACGTGGCGCTGTGCGAGCCGGGGTTCGTCTCGTTTGGCGGTGGGTGCGTATATGCGTCCCCCCCTGGTTTTGTACTCCGATACTGATTCAGTGCAGAGACGGCCACTATGGACTCTACCTCGACGCGACCCTCTTGGACGGCTCGTCGGCGCCGTGTCCGACGTTTGGGAATCCGCCATTGTGTGCCACCGCGCCGCACGTGAGCGAGGAACGGAACGGGGTGGTCAGGGCCAAGGGGGACGTGTCGTTTGAGTGTGTCGGGCTCGAGGTGTGGGGTATTGGCCAGGGGTGAAAAGCAGGAGTCGGACTGTTTTCTTTTTCGTTTTTTCGCTGCACTTGTATTACACGACAAACACTGGATCGCACGTGTATTCTATGCTTCCCAGGTGTCTACGGGAGGGAAGTTCCCGTTTTTAAAGGCGGGCATCCCCAACAGCGCCCGCGGGTGTATTAAATAAAATTTCAAAAGAAAAAAAGTCCATGAATCTACAAGAAACGATTGCTCGACGGGTCCATTCCCTTGGCCAATCGCAACATGACCACGTTGGACGACAGACTCGAAAACTGGTCGCCATGAGTGAGCACTTTCGACACGACGACAGAAAAGAGACGTACGCCGTTACCCACAAACACGTGTGCCTTCTCAGCGATGGCCATGTCGACGGCCATCGAGACGTGGTACTGCGCCGCGTCCAGCTGCAGGTCGACGGTGCTCGCGAAATCGGACCAGCCGTCCCTGAGGAGTGCGTCCCTGAGCTCGCCCAGCGCCCACGCCCACTCGTTCGAGAGCACGTACACGCGTCGGAGGCCGGGATGCTGTGCCCGGATGTCGTGCAGCCGCGCGACGAGCTGCGGGGTGGTGGGGAGACAGTGTTCGAGGTAGTACGCTTCCTTGGCGGCGGTGTCGTCGACGAGCGGGTGTGGGTCGAATCGGTCGACGAGGGAGGGGTGTTGGTTGATGCCCATGTATTCGGCGCCCCACTTGGCGAGGTTGGGGCAGTGGCGGGCGTAGTCGCCGCGGCGGAGGTGGACGGCGACGAGGCCGTCGAGGGTGCCGGCGAGGTCGGGGGCAAAGAGGGATTTGGCGGAGCGGGGTTGGAGGAGGGCAAAGTTGCGGGCGACGGCGGCCTGGACGAGCGGGGACCACGCAAAGTCGCGGAGGATGGGGGAGGCGGCGAGGGGGCCGAAGAGGGAGAGGACGCGTGGGCCGCCAAAGAGGCTGGGCGGGGTCAGATGGGGCAGATAAGAGGGGATATGGCTTACAAGCGATCAAAGAGGACGCGTGGGGTCGAATCGACCTCGATGCACTGTGCGTCGACGTGGGCGAGCTGGGATTGCCACCAGTGGATGATGTTGGCGCCATCTGCGTCGCTGGGGGCGTTGGCGGAGGAGAGGACGTGGGGGGTGGTGTCTGGAGTGGCGCAGACGCGTTGGTAGAATTCGGCGCTGACGGCGAGGGGTGCGCGGGACGCGTCGGGCATGGGTCCGCCTGCGGTTGGGCCCGACACGATGGCGTTGATGGGTATGTGCGTGGGACGGAGGGCAAAGTCGTATATCGTCCACGGGAGGGGCACGTGTGACCAGGTGTAGTCTTCAAAGACAAAGGAGACGTTGGAGACGTAGGCGAGGTAGGACATGAGCAGGCTGTGATTGTGGTGAGCGCGAGGACGGGGACGGGTGGGACACGCACGCTTCCTGGAGGACGTTGTTCAGGCCGTGTCCCCAGAGGTGGCCCGGAAATCTGAGGTAGCGGGCTGGACGGCCGTCGGCGCGGGTCAGAGCGGCGACGGAGTGTTGCGGAAGACGCCGCTCGAATAGCCGGACGTCGCCGTAGGACGGGGGGATGCCCTGGCAGAGGATGGCGAAGAGGACGACGACCGGCGTGCATGCGAGACAGTACAGCACGCGACGGAGCGTGACCGACCGCCGCCGCCGTGGCATGTGCGGACTCCGGGGGCTGGCGAGCACGGTGTACTCTCTGCGCAGCTTGCGCGAAAAGACTCTGAGCGGCATCCACGCGTCCATGGCCACCGTTGAGGAAAAAAAGGAGCGAGGTGGTGTGTCGCATAAATATGAGTTGCAAGTTTCAGGTTGACATTGACACTGACAGTGTGTTCGACTCATAACCGCATTCGGTCCAGGCCATTATTTTCGAATGTCTCTCTGACTTGCACTAAAACGCACATTCGCATGCCCCGTGTGCGACTCCCCCGTCAGAGTGCAGCGACACCAACCTCGGCCATAAATGTCGCCACTTCCCTCACTCTCAATACCACCGTATTGCAGGCAAGTTCATGCCACTTTAAGACTGGAATGAACGTGGTGCTGACCCACTCGAATAGGCGTCGACTCTGACATCTGCCACAGGCTCCTCCGAGTCGGCACCCACCTCAATTGCGACGAGCTCTCTTTCTGCCGACCCCACGACAACCCCGAGTTCGACAAGGTGATACCCAACACCTCGCTTCCATACTCGTCCTCATCCACGCTAGCACACCACAGACCACCTCGCATTCCACCAGTGCTGTCCCGGGTACGAGCTCTCAGGCACCAACATCATCTGCGCCTTCGCCTACCACGTCATCCACGCCCTCGTTATCCTCATCTGTAACACCCTCAACCACAACACAGCCCCCCATACCACCATCGTCGCAGCAGGGAACCCCAACGATCATCACCTCCGCATACACTACCTACGTCAATGGATCCCAAATACTCGTACGTCTCGTCTCCCGACCAAACACCGCCGTCCACATCTCCTTTACAGACCCAAACAACGATTCCAAGCACGATACCCGCACCGTCTGACTCCACCTCGAGCGAACGCACCGCCATCATAGCCGGTTCCGCAGCAGGCGGAACAGCCCTCCTCATCATCCTGCTCTCCCTCGCATTTTTCGCCCGTCGAAAGCGGTTCAAGCGACTCGACTTTTTACAGGCGATCACGCTCAAACGAAAGCAGGAACGGTCGAGAGCGACGTTGCTCGACGGTGAGGACCTCGACGACGTCGATCTCGCACGCCCACCGCGCGGGTACACCGACTACGACACACCCTGGGACGTGCGGGAGAGGATGGCTGAAAGACGGACCGAAGACATGTGGCCCCCACCCAACGAAGACACCCGACTCATGGATCCCCTCGCCAACAGGGACGATATCGAACTGAGTCGGATCGTAGACGACGTCATGGGTCCTTCTTCCACGGTGGTCCATTTCTCGGATCGGTCCGTGTCCTCGGTCTATCGTGACTCGGCCGCCGAGTCGGAGGGGGCCGTGCATTCGAGAACGGTGTCGAATGCCTCGAATACGGCCTTGTTGGATGCCGCGGGGTTGAGTGGGCCGTCGACGGCACCCGTGCGATCGAGCCCGTTGGCGCAATCTGGGTCGGTCGAGCATCAAGCCAGGGGCGTTTCGTGAACGTTCTTTTATACGGGTATATATCTGTCCATCTTGCATGTACGTTCGCTCCTTCATCGTACATGGGCCGACTCACGATCACGTCGTGCAGATATATATACGCTCACTCTTATCGTTATCTCACACACCCATTGTTGTTCTTTTTGTTATCTGCCACTCTCTCGCGATGACGCCATGGACATTTCATTCTTGCTCTAGTGGGCGCTTGGCCCCCTTGCTTTCAGTCTGCTGTTTTGATCTGACTGTACACGATACTCACCCCAACATAACGGACCGTGATAATGTCAGGAACTAGCTATTTGCCGGCCAGAGAGGTCTTCCATATCGCTCACCGCGGGGCACACCCTTCAGAGAAAGCAAGGAACTTGAAAAATGGTCATTCATCTACAGTTGGCGGCTCTGCTTACGTGGTGAGGTACGAATCGTAGCGGCCCCATCATTCCTCATTACATCCTTGCATTTTTTGGGTTCTATGGAACCCCTGTGATCTGCGAGGCGTGTCCCACCCGCCCTCGCAGCTCACCTTCAGCCCAGGACAATCTATGGAGCTGGATAGCGCTTCGCGCTGCCGCCGCCCCTGCCCTATCAGTCCCATCGTCATCCCGCGCACATAGCTGTGCATCTATCGTGCACATACGAATCTGATGTACATGGCAAATCGTTTATTTGTCCAGCCAGATCATCCCCCAGGACACGCTGCTTCCGTCAATCGTACGGGCTGCGCCACGCGTCGACGACAACCAAAGCCCGATTCTCTGGCTCTTCCTCACGAAGATAACATAGCCTCCCTCGGATACAATCAACGTGCACCTCATGCCACCTGAGATTGTAATGGGGACTTGCTTCCATTCCACTGGGAGCGGTGAGAGTGGCCACGCAACAATCTCGGGTCGCGTCGATCATGAATTTCACGATCGCGTCCTGGCTTTCCTCCGCGCCACTTGGATTACGGTAGGTCTTCCAAAACAAGCACCCGTCCCCCAAGGAATCGCAAAGTCTGTAGCTACTAAATCCCAGGCCTTGATGCAACGGTTCGTTTTCGCTCGTGAGAACTGCGTGCGAACGGACGGTGATCGGCGACACGTAGACTGGGGATGATGCTGTAGAGTGTCACGTGGGGTGGATAGCACCACCATTAAAGTCAAGTCCATTTGCACAGAAACCTCATGTTGATGGTACCATTTCTGTTATCAGCCAAGGGTGGATCATCATCAGGGGCAGTGAAGGCTTGTATGATTGTCATAATCCCTTTCTCCTTCCCGAACCAATAAAAGCAGAGCACGTGTGGGTTTGTGGAACATGACCTACAGCCCGAGATCGGCGAGACTCACGAGCTCGCCATCGAATGGGATCTCGACGTGCGACAGTGCTCGTAGAGACTGCGTGGTCCACGACTGCGCCAATCGTGTCGAGTGCACGAGCGCGCGCTCGAGAGAGGCGGTAGATTGAGAGGGAAACGGTCCAGGGGGATGACTGAAAGGTGTATTCGCATACAAAACCTTCCAAATCGCGGGATCGTGAGTGATGGCAAGGAACCACTTTGAAACCTGTGGAGAGGCAACGTCTGAAACTCGTCGTTCAGCAAACGGAACGCTGGCTTACCGTTCGCCACCGGATGATATCACGAGGAGTCGTGTAGCAGAGAATGAAGCTCTGCTGGAAATATGCACAGAGGCATCTGGCTGTTCGGATGAGTAAAAGGAGTTTTAGGCGACACCACCATCAACGTCGACCAGGATACCCATAATAAATGGGCACTCGTCCAACACGGGTGCTTTGTCGTCCAGTGTCGCCCAGGGAGCTCGCCCATGCCGACTATCTCAACGCAGCACATTGCAAACGCGTACACATCCACAGTGTTCGTCCGTTGGTCATTACTCGTCTGCATCTCTGGTGCCCTTTATCGAATTGGATCTAAGAAAGGCGGCGTGAGCTTCCATACATGTAGACTGAGCACATGATTGGTCCAACTTGATCTCACACTGGCGAAAATCAGAACGCACCACCTGTTCTCGTCGCATCACGTTAGCCGCCTGTCAAAAGACTCGGAGGGTCAGCCACTACAATCAATCAAGTTGTGGTAACCAGCCAGTAAGTAGCCGTGGCACGTCGTGATCAATGGTAGGGTAGTAAATGGTAAACAGACCACCACAGTGCGCCCCTAAAAGATGTTAGCCATTCCGAGTCCGTTTTTGTCTTCTCTGGCGTCAACAGGTGCCGTTTTTCCGATATTGACGTGTTGAAACTCCGCCCATGCGTCTCAAGCATTTGCAATCAAAGGGAGTACTCTTTATTGAGAGGGTACTAGCAAAATGACATCACCAGAACCCCTCGTTGACGCCGACCACAATGTAATTTACCGTCAAGACAACTGTGACATGACTCTGTGTATATTGCCAGCCGAACTTGTTTCCATCATTCTCTGTTACATGGACCCTCGAGATATCATCTGGTGGTGAACGGTAAGCCTGCGTTCCGATTGCTGAATGACAAGTTTCAGACGTTGGGTATATCCTCTTCTCCACAGGTTTCAAAGTGGTTCCTTGCCATCACCCACGATCCTGCGATTTGGAAGGTTCTGTATGTGAACGCATCCATTGTTCATCCCCTTGGACCATTTACCTCCAAATCTACCACCTCTCTCGAGCATGCGCTCGTGCAGTTGACACAATTGGCGCAGTGGTGGACCACCCCATGTCTACGAGCAGTGTTGCACGCCGAGATCCCATTTGAAGGCAGGCCCTCAGGATTCAGCCGCCATCTCAACCTTATCAATGGCTGGTGGCTCATCGTGTGTCAATCGAAGTGGCGGTTTGTGTTGTATGACACCAATGCCGATGGCGAGACACGTGTGCCACAGATCGTGTGGGAACAAGAAGAGCACTGTCAATGGCAGATAGGTTACTGGGATAAGTATTCAGTGGTGTCTGAGGAAGGATAGAGTATCATGTATGTAATATTGAGCGAAGAGCATAATTCGCCACGACAGTGGTACACCTGCTTCCATCTGTCGTCAACAGGCTCGTTTTATCCTTCAACCCCATATAGGTGGCTTATAGAATTTTCACTGAATTCTGGCGGGTCTGCCATGCTGCGCAACAAGATCACCATAGATGTTCCTGAGTCCTTTTTTGTTCCACCACAAATCAAGGGGGGACCATCGCCATTATTTTATGTTCTGTGTCTACAATTGGTGTTCAACACTTGATCCTGTCTTTTCTATGAATTCCCCGAGTTTCGCATCACACTGGTATGCCGTGAAACCAATGTTGCAGGAGGTGTCATGGCTGACTGTCACCAGGACGAAACATGGGATAAGATCATTCACAGGGAACCTCCTGTGCCGACGATAGAGGTCATGCTCACAAACATGCATGTTTTTGGCTTTTTCCATTATTGGCGCGGAAACAGGAGGCAGGACGTGATGTTCATACAAGCCTTCATCTCTCCCACGAGGGAATCATGTTCGACAAAGTCCCTTCTGCCATCATTCGGAATTCCATTGTTGATCCCATCTCTGGTGCCATAGGCATGAGGTTTCTTTCTCTATGGGGTAGTGACCCTCCTAGCGGTCCCCTCCCCAGGTGCATCAATGTGATGCTAAACAAACCATCCCCAGTCAACGTGTCATTGATCACCGTTGGTTATCACACAGTTCTCACAAACGAGAATAGACCGCAGCTTCGTCGAGACCTCGACTTTGAATACCATTTCTTCGATGCCTTGAGTGACAGGCATATGAGGGGCTTGTTTACGAAGCGCCACCATTATGCCACCGATGCTGACACGGACCCTCATCATTATAGCCAGAGTGCGGTCATGAAATTCACATTTGACGCTACTCAAGAATGCTGCGTGGCCACTTTGAGCCCGTTCTTCCCACTGCCGGCGGAATGGAAGTACTTCCACCGCATGGATAGGTCAGAGTGGGACCCAGATTGCAATGGGATGTATTTTGATGGCATCTGTGGGAGATTATTTTATGGTCGGTTTGAGGAAATGAAGAAGTGGGTTTTGGTCGTCATGGACGTCGAATAAGTCACAAACCCGTTCACGACCATGGACTCGACTAACAGTGATGGAATCGCTGGGGTCTGGGACTTGTAACATAATGTATGAGTCCAAAACAAACATGTTCTGCCCACTGTCCGGCCTTCTCTGAGGTACTGTGTACTGTCCAGGGAATCAGGATGCTTCCTGATCATAAGCTCATCCAATGTCGACCTACATACATGTATGCCACAGTGTACGAGTTTGGTGTTCCAAGACATTTCTTGTAAAGACCTTCGTAGAGGCGTCTCAAAGTGAAACGTTACTCAGTGAAAGAAATACTATTCCAAGAGTGGGGAAATACAGACGACTACTAGCCTACTTATATACTATGGTACACATGGATACGGTGAGGCATACATGAGGAATACAGGTGGTATGATGTCATGATGACGAACTTTCTGGAATGTTCTATGATTATTAAGAATGTGATAGTTAGTGAAAGGAGAAATGAAAGGAGAAAAGAATTGGTTCATAACATCTCTGCTCTGAGGAAAACCCAACATGAAAAGACACACCTCACCCACTATACTACACTCGTGGCTTGCCCTTCTGACACATCACTGTGCCAGTGCTTTGATCCAACACATGCAAAGGATCCATGCTTCACCATGTCATTAGACTGATTTGGATCTGTAACTACAGCGTCTCCATTGTCTATGCCTTCTTCTTCCAGACCATGTGTTCCAACCCAAGGAAGGAAATGTGATTGTGTATGATTGCGACAATGACACCAAGAGTGACCATGATTGTGACTACAATACATGCACGAGACGGTTCAACGATGTCGACAAGCACATCGACACATTGCTGCATTGACGACTATGTCCACCAGCGGATGTGGGCTTCGTTCAGAGGGGTTGAGCTGCCCTTGACCATGGTTGACATGCCCTGGATAAACAATTGACCAGCAGGCACAGGACTTCTGTAGAAAACTATAGTGTAGTCACTAAAGAAAAACTACAGTACTTTGAGGCTGAAATAAGGCCTGCTTATGTAAGCTAATAATGTTCTAACCCATACAAAATGGATTAACAACACTCCCCCTCAAGGAGTATGGGGAAGATCAAAGGAATGTAGATATATATAAAAAAGTATACCCTTCATATTTCAATGAAAAATGGTATTTTAGGCTAGCTAAGGTTATGCAGCTTTCCTAGAATGTAGTCCGTGCATGAGTCAGTGAGGTGGTGCACACTTCTTGCTTCCTCCCACCTTGCGACTTTGTAGTGTAGCCCAGCTTACAGCTCCTCAATTCCTTTCTTTCTTGCATTTTTTGCTTTCTTCTTCACATCCTGTTCCAGCATGCCAAATCAATCCCATAGCGAGGATGAGCCAGACTTTGAAGGTCCAACTTTTGAATGTGAATGTCAAGACCTGATTGATGCTGGTCTTACGGCTGCTCTCACAATCACATCACTCCAGACCATCCACTGCACAAACCAATGGAAAAAGCGCATTGTTCAGGAAAGAGAAAGGCAAGAAGCTCTCATCGCTCGAGCAGAAGAGAAAGAACGAGCGGACCAACTTCACCAACAATGAGAGGAAGACAAAGAACAAGCCCTCTGGGAAGAGTGCAAGAAGAACAAAACCAAGTATGCTGTCATTCCCGACAACCCAGTACCCACAGAGCCAGTCATTGTGCCTGCTCACACAGCCTTATGCAAACTAAAAAATCACCAATTTGTCAAAATGTGGTACTGGATGAAAAATGGCTTAGACATGGTAGATTGTTTGAAGGCCAACATCCCTGACGATTCGTCCCTCACTCTTGTCACCACAGATGATGGTACTCCCTCCTTCATACCTTCCATATCTGCACACAGCAAACTGACTGTTGTTCCCGACGAGGAGCTTACCTTCGAACAATTCAGCCAGGTGGCCATCCACATGATCACCGCCATGCATCAATCCAACTGGGACCCCTCCCATGTCAACATGTTCATCTCCTTCTGGAGAAACATTGAGACTCACCCATGGCGTGCCTCACGCATTCACCACCAGCAAAAAGCCCTCCTGGTATATCAAGGCCAGCAACATCTCAACTGGCACAAAACCATCAGTTCCACTTCAGCATTTAACCTGTTGGAGATCAATGAAATGATGCTCATCAATATGCTTAATGATCTCAAGGACACTGCAGATGAGCAATAAGCCAAAATATTTCATGAGGTATGTTGAACTCCATCAAACGCAAATGAACACTAATAGTTCCATTATTACACAACCACTATTTAGTACCATGTATTTAAATGAACTCCTGTCACATCCTGCATCCACTAGGTCATCCCAAATGCTCAATCCCACATCACTGCCCCACATACGCCCTATCATCACTGCCCTGCACATGTCCTCTCTCTAATGCATCACTGTCCTACACACGCCCACTCCTTCATCCATGTCACTGACCATGTCGTCATACATGCATGCCCATCCTAAACAATCCCACACATAGATTGGCGAGTGATACAACCAACTCTCTGTTGTTAATCCATTTCATATGGGTTAGAACATTATTAGCTTACATAAGCAGGCCTTATTTTGGCCTCGAAGTACTGTAGTTTTTCTTTAGTGACTACACTATAGTTTT
>JBBPQL010001164.1:0-12213 GCA_038092515.1 Boletus subparvulus | reverse complement strand
GAAGCTTGCATGCCTTCCAGATTGATCCTACGAAGCTCCCCAAGCCTGCGCCCGGCGGGGTTGTCATCAAATAGAATACTTAGTACACCGCCATAGTGATCCTACGAAACTCCCCGAGCCTGCGCCCGGCGTGGTTGTCATCAAATTGAATAGGGTTCAATTGAAGATGAGTAATGAGAAGGGTGTGTAGACGCTGTTTTCCCACGATAGGAATGTACGGCCCGTGAGTTCGTGACACTTTGACCAGATTACTTAATCTGGAATTTGACAATCTCCAATCTTTCCTCAAACATCACACTTGACCAAGCTGCACCTACCCATGTCGATATCGGGACGCCCTCACAAGCACCCTTTGGGCTCGGGTTCAATGGGACCGCCGACGCACCTTCTTTGCAGAACAAGCCATTCTCGTCTTTGCTGGTGTAACCTGTGTCGGACAATACGGCGAGCCAGCTGTTCTACTTCCTTTTTTGCGTCCCTTACTTATCCGACATCTCCCAACAGCCATACAACTGGCCAGACTTCAGATTCTATGCCATCATAGCCACCACCTCGCTCCACAATATCGAATAGTCTGGACACCAGACTGAATACAGAACTCCTCAAATCACTTGGTACAACGCACGTCATCGACCGCCACACTCCCAACCTCCTTCGCTTCCACCATCGGAAATCTCGCTCCGCTTCTCCTCACTTCCGTCCGCGAACAGTTGCCTCCGAGGAAACACGATAGCTGGGGTATGATTTGCTCCAAAACAGTGGATACCTGGACACCGTGTTTCCACCTTCAACCGAGGAAACAAAGAAAGTTGTATACATCGTCGGTAGTACTATACATACAACTTTTGGCAAGAAAGGATGGCCGTACTACGTTAAGTGTTTGTAACATGATCATGTTCGATACTGAAAACAATATACAAAATGGCCGTGCACCAGTACCCGTGCAATCATCACCGTCGTCAAATGAACATTACCGGTACTTCTCAGGTGCGGTCGTCCATTAAATTTCCCCTTCATGTGGGGCCAGAGAAACAGCCAATGGCATTTGGATACCGTGCTCAAGTTCGCCATCAACCATCGGCGCCATAACTAACATCGGCTGCCGCAAAATCCGTTCGGCCCTGTCCGTCATTGCGAATTCGAACTTGCCCACCAGTGTCAAAAGGAATGCTTGAATCTCGATGAGACTGTAGTTTTCAATCAGTGATGCCTCCTTGTTACGAAACAAAATATGGAATCGTACGCAAAGCGCCATCCCAGGCACGCCCGTGTGCCACTGAAGAAAGTGATTCTGTTATGAAAGCAAGTATGTGAGTGAATGTTTTAGAACGATTGGCGAAGAGGCGCACAAATGCGAATATACGCCAATGCCAGGCAATTTCCTGTCGCCCATCGCGCCATCCAACCAGCGATCGGGTTTGAACTCGTGTGCATCCTCTCCCCAGAGGTCTTTATCACTGCGATACCACGTTCAGTAACCCACCCGAAATGAATGTGTGTATGTGAGAGCAGAACCCACCGATTATATGCGGCAATAGATATTGCAATTTCTGTGCCTTTGGGAACAGGTACTTCGTTGATCATATCTCCGGATTCCGTGAGAATTGGCTTAGACAGCGGAAGGACTTCATCTTGAAGGGCCACTCGAAATAATTGAGGTGCTACCGGGTGGAATCGTAATCCTTCCTGTGAAGGGATGGAGTGAATCGAGACGGCGCATGCCAAGGGGACAGCAATACCTTGATGACAGCATTCAAGTAAGGCATAGCATCCAAATCTTGAGCCTTGAGTTGAGAGTCGCCACGTGCATAGACAGTGGCCTCTGTCTTCCTTATCTCATCTCGTAGCCTGGACTGGACTTCGGTGTTCCGCGCGAGCTCCAGCAAAATCCAGGAAATAGTACTTGAAGTAGTCTCATGACCTGCGACTAGAAGCGTGCTGTATATGACGTATTCGTGACGTTCAATTATGAGAAAAGGGAGAGAATGACTGATAAAACCCACCGCATCTGCGCTAACAACTCTTCGTCGGACAACTTTAACTTCGCGTTTGCATCCATGTTGGCCTTGACTGCGTGATAGTCAACAAGGCTGACCGGTAATGAGCAACGCAAGGGTAACAAACACACCGAGGAGGGTAAAGATATCCCGATTACCCTTTCCTTGTAAAAGGGCGTCCGCCTTCTCCCGTACTAATTCCTTTGCAACACTGGTGACCATGATTTTCACGTCACGCGCGCGTGCAAGCCGGGGGCTCGGACCGTTATCGGCCATCCACTGGTATATCCACGTCGGGATGTGCTTCGAGGCTGCTTGTATGAAAATTTGCATTGCTGGAGGCAGACCGAAAATATCACCACTGGAACATGTTATGCGGCAGCTCTAGCAACATTAGGGGGGAACTGACAAATAATTTTTGTACATCCTTGCCAGGGGATGGGAATCGTCTTGGATGGTACGCAATTGGACATCGAATGCAGCTATTGAGATGGTGTGCAATTTAACTTTATACTTCAGGGGAAAGGAAAACGATCATACCATGGCCGATTGCATCTAATGCTCCACGCGAGAGCCAAGGTATAACGTTGATGACAACACTTTTTTTGCTGTTACTTCCAATGGTTTCCAACCATTTTATACTTATAGACTCAGCGCAATCCTGGAAGATCGGCAGGAATGCTTTGGACTCTTGCGGCCCAAATCCGGGAAGCAATATACTCCTTTGTCGTTTATGGTCCTCACCTACTATGCGGTTATCTCAGACGAAAATTTGAAACAATGATAACTACCCTCAGCCCAGGCAACCCCCTTCCCATTTAACATTCGCGAAATAACACGAAGATTGGGTAGCTTCGAATAACTGTATGCCGATGTGCTCAATATCTTCTGCAAAGCTTTCGGGTCTGTGACCAGGAGTCGGTCCTCCTGGGGCTTGTTGAGATGTAGTTTGGGATGGCATTGATACGAGATAGCAGAGTGAGTGGACTTACTCCGAAGACACTCTTGAACCGAACGGCGTTACCATACTGGCTCTGCCATGCGAAGTCTGCTTCACCAACTGGACGTTGGAGTAGTTCGAGCAAGTTGCCTAAACGGTGACAAGGAAGTATTTACAGGCAGAAGCGGGGAAAAGACTCTACCGAAGATGAACGACGGCGACTTAGGCCCACGGATCATTGACAACGATGGACGAGTGAAACGCTTGAACAATACATAAAGAAGAGTAAGGGCGATTAGCCCCGCAGTTGCAGAAGAAAAAATCATAGCAGAGTGAAATGACTATGGACAAACACCTTGTAGATGCATTTATGAATGAATCCGGTGTCCCGGCACCTCTTGGGCAGCAGTCTAGGCCCGCTCGATTCTTACTCAGTTACCGTGTCGTGTTGCCGCGTGTTGCTTCGTATCGTCGTATCACATCGCATCAACACGTATCATTTCTCTTTTTGTCGTCGAAGTTGACGTGTTGTCAGCCGACGTCCGCGGGGCTCCATGGATTCCGACGCTGGACATCACCCCAACGGTGCGTCCGTGTTCGATGACAAGGCCAGTGTGACCAGCATTATGGGGTTCCCATGTCTTGAGGGTTTCGGACCCCCTTTAGGTCACAGGACGGAACGAGGTGGAGTCTCATTGGATGCTTCACCGCAATATCAAGTTAAAGGGATCCTTGTGGTACTATCCGTCCGACAGGTTCTCGTCACCCAACGCGTGTCACTGCTGGATGATATCAATGTATGTATGACCCATATACCTGGCGGTGTTGTATGCTGTCCGATCGGACGTGATAAGTTGAGTTGGCCACCTTACGTTTGGAAAGTGACCCGGAAGTCCGCTATTCGTTCGTGCTTCTCACATTTTGTTCTTCGTCCGTCGTCGTCACCCTCTGAATCTGGTGGACTCGGCGCGTGGATGCGGTGACTTCGTCGTTCGTGTTAGTTTCCGTTGTTTCAAGTTGTTGTTCGTCATTGCGTGCTCGGATGGGCCCCCGCTTGTCTGGATGGGTTCATCGTTCTCTGGAGGGCTCGTATCATACTGAAGCCCGACACGGTTGCACCACTCCGCATTTTAGACGTGCCACTTTCGAACTCGCCGTACTTGGATCGAATTGAGTGCACGGAGACCCGTATGCAAGAGCAGTGATGTCTCCCACACTACTGTACATATTGGAATGCGTCCATCGTTCAAAAGGGTCCGCATAGGGAATAGCGATGAAACGGAAGGAAAGGTGGTCACGAGTGCTAAAGAAGGTAGTCGATCAACGTCCCGATTCCATACAGAACGTCATCCTTACCCAAAAACAGTGATATTTCGGGAAGAAACATTGACCTGGTATTGAGCGCTCATGTCGGTCTCGGTATTCGGACGGTAGGGTGCAGTCTGAGAGCAGAATGCCGGGAGGCTCTCCCAACGGCTCGCAATCTGGATGCCATCCAAGGATAGTGCAGAGCACTCGGATGACGAGGAATGAACGAGATACATCTGAAGAAGATAAAACATATGGAACGCATGGTAACGGAGAAGGCCACGCATGTCAGATTCGAAATAAGTGCCATTGGTGGGGAGCAAAGTTTCGTACATTTGACTGCAAGATGCGACTGCTTGAGCATTCGTACTCGGCATGCTGATCAAAATAGTCCCGTTGTGATCCTGCGCAGTTGGCCCTGGAAATGGTAAGTAAATGACATTTGCTTCGACTCCATTCAATTCCGAATTTTCAACTTACAATCCAGATCGTTCTGAAAAGGGAGGGACAAGTCAGAGCCGACGCTGATTTGTGACGGCCTGGCTGCTACCAATCCAACACCAAGTGCAAGGACAATTTCGTGAGACGACATGTCCAAGCGAGCAGGTAGGAGAGACAGGAATCAGGAGAGGTTGCTACCAGCGGAGAAACATATGAAACGCGGTCGTTCAGTGGCCATTCATGATACAGCAAGGAGTTACAGGTTCGCGCCAGACTCGCAAAAATAGATCATCCTTCGACACCGATAATCGCCAAGAAGTAATAGTTGTATCCTAAGGAACAAGAAGTGGTTATGAACGAAGTCGTCTCAGTGACTCCATTTATTCAACATGCCTTTATCTTTGTCTTTCAGTGAAGGTTCGAGATACGATCGTGATACTGACTCGAACGAACTGCTCCAAGGTTGTGGGGGAGTGGAAAAGTCTGCAAATATGGTTTACCTAAGCATGAGTGGCCCGCGAGTTGCCGCTGGCAGTAGGCTGGAAAGCGTCGAAAGAGACACTACTGTACTACATGTACATATAATTTCCAATCCCCAGATTCCTCTCAGCGTGTGACAAGGTTGGGACTTGGTTACGGTCGAAAATTGGCATGCCATGAATCACTCATTTTTCTCTCAATATTATAATAATGTACAAGGTAAGGCAACAATGAACAAGTTAACTTGTGCATAGGTACTAGACAAGACTGTTTGTACTACAAATTCTCATATTCAGGTCACTATCATATACGAACATTGCCCATAACCCCTTGTCAGGTACGGTCGTCCATTAAATTTCACCATCCTGTGAGGCCAGCGATACAGCCAACGGCATTTGGACTCCGTGGTCAAGCTCGCCGTCAACCATCGGGGCCATAACTACCATCGGCTGCCGCAAAATCCGTTCGGCCTTGTCCGTCATCGCGAATTCGAACTTGCCCACCAGTGTCGAGAGGAATGCTTGGATCTCGATGAGCCTGTAGTTTTCAGTCAGCGATGCCTCCTTGTTATGAAACAAGATATAGAATCGTACGCAAAGCGCCACCCGAGGCACGCCCGTGTGCCACTGAAGTAAGTCATTCTGTTATGATAGTAAATATGGGGGTGAATGCTGTAGAACGCAGGGCGAAGAGGCGCACAAATGCGAATATACGCCAATGCCAGGTAATTTCCTGTCGCCCATCGCGCCATCCAACCAGCGATCGGGTTTGAACTGATGCGCATCTTCTCCCCAGAGGTCTTTATCGCTGTGATACCACGTCCAGTAACCCATCCGAAAAGCAGTTAAGTGATAGCAGAACCCACCGATTGTATGCGGCAATAGATATTACAATTTCTGTGCCTTTCGGAACAGGTACTTCACTGATCATATCTCCGGATTTCGTGAGAATTGGCTTAGACAGCGGAAGGATTTCATGTTGAAGGGCCATTCGAAACGATTGAGGTATTGCCGGGTGGAATCGTAATCCTTCCTGCGAAGGGATGAAGTGAATCGAGACGGCGCATGACAAGGGGATACCAATACCTTGATGACAGCATTCAAGTAAGGCATAGCATCCAAATCTTGAGCCTTGAGCTGTGAATCACCGCGTGCATAGACAGTGGCCTCTGTCTTCCTTATCTCATCTCGTAGTTTGGACTGAACTTTGGGATTCCGCGCAAGCTCCAGTAACATCCAGGAAATAGTAGTTGAAGTAGTCTCATGACCTGCGAATAGAATCGTACTGTGTATGACATATTCATGATCTTCAATGATGAGAAAAGGGAGAGAATCACCGATAAAACCCACCGCATCTGCGCTAACAACTCTTCTTCGGACAACTTTAACTTCGCGTTTGCATCCATGTTGGCCTTGACTGCGAGATAGTCAACAAGGTTGACCTAGCAACGTAATGGTGACACACCGAGGAGGCTAAAGATATCCTGATTACCCTTTCCTTGTAAAAGGGCGTCCGCCTTCTCCCGTACCAATTCCTTTGCGATCTTGGTGACCATGATTTTCACATCACGCGCGCGTTCAAGCCGAGGGCTTGGACCATTATCGACCATCCACTGATATATCCGCATCGGGATATGCTTCGAGGCTGCCTGTATGAAAATTTGCATTGCCGGAGGCAGACCGAAAATATCACCACTGGAACACGTTACGCGACATCTCTAGCAAGATGAAGGGGAAACTGACAGATAATTTTTGTACTTCTTTGCCAGGGGATGGGAATCGTCTTGGATGGTACCAAATTGGACATCGAATGCAGCTATTGAGATGGTGTGCAATTTAACCTTATACTTCAGGGGAAAGGAAAACAATCATACCATGGCCGATTGCATCCAATGCTCCACGCGAGAGCCAAGGTATAACATTGATGACAGCCTTTTCTCCGTTGCTACTTCCGGTGGTTTCCAACCATTTTATACTTATAGACTCAGCGCAATCCTTGAAGATCGGCAGGAATGCTTTGGACTCTTGCGGCCCAAACGCGGGAAGCAATATATTCCTTTGTCGTCTATGGTCCTCGCCTACTATGTGGTTATTTCAAACGAAATTTTGAAACGATGAGAACTACCCTCAGCCCAGCCGATCCCCTGCCCATTTACCATTCGTGAAATAACACGAATATTTGGTAGCTTCGAATAGCTGTATGCCGCAGTGCTCAATATTTTCTGCAAAGCTTTCGGGTCTGTGACCAGGAGTCGATCCTCCTGAAGTTTTTTAAGACATAATTGAGGATGGCACTGATACGAGATAGCAGAGTGGGTGGACTTACTCCGAAGACACTCTTGAACCGAACAACGTTGCCATACTGACTCTGCCATGCGAAGTCTGCTTCACCAACTGGACGTTGTAGTAGTTCGAGCAAGTTACCTAAAGAGCGATAAAAATATTTAACGGGCGGGAACGAGGAAAGGACTGTACCAAAGATGAACGACGGCGACTTGGGCCCACGGATCATGGACAAAGATGGGCGAGTGAAACGCTTGAACCATGACAGTGCATAAAGAAGAATGAGGGCGGTTAGCCCCGCAGCTGCAGAAGAAGAGATCATAGCAGAGGGAAATGACTACGGACCAACACCTTTCAGGTGCCTTTATGAATGACTCCTCTTGAGCAGCAGTCCAGGCCCGCTGGATTCTTACTGTCTCATCTCGTATCATATCACATCACATCACATCACATCAACACGTGCCGTTTCGCTTTGCTTCGTCGAAGTTGATGTATTGTCAGCCGACGTGAGCGGGGCTCCATGGGTGTCGACTCCGGACATTGTTTCAGCGGTGCGTTCGTGTTCGATGACAAGTCCAGTGTGACCAACATCCCGCGGGGTTCGCATGTCTCCTCACGTCTTGGAGGTTTCAGACCCTTTTTAGGTAGTAGGACGGAAGGAGGCAGGGTGCTATTGGATGCCTCTCCGCAATATCAAGTTAAGTAAAGGGATTCTTGTGATACTATCCGTCCGACATGGTTTCGTTCGTTGCGAGGACCGATCGGACTTGATAGGTTGAGTTGGCTCTTGCCTTTGGAAAGTAACCCGGACGTCCGGTATTCGTTCGTGTTTCTCATATTTCTTGTTCTTCGTCCGTCGTCATCATCCTCTAGTAGGATCGGGTTCACTACGGGTACGGGTTACACTGCGGTGTTCAGCCCACGGGTTAGCGGGTGACGTATGTCGTGTAGAAGGTTGGCACCCGCGCCAACACCGCGGCGGACGGTGTTCCACGGATGTAGGGCCTAAAATAGAAACTCGACTTTGTGTTTGATTCTTGGTCATGACTTCCAGAGTCTAACGCCGCAGTTCGCCCACAGCGGGCTCCAGCCAACTCCGCAGGAGTTAATCGATAATCATTGAAGTCCCATTTGCCAGATGCCATTCACTGGCAGAGTCCTCGCCTAATGTAGAGTTGCAGTGAACATTTTAATCACCTTCGCGCGTTACAGTGGCCAACGATCCGCGACCCAACGCCTTCAGCCTGAGACAACCCGACACTGTCTCTTGAGCCACGCCAGTGCACGCGCGTCGAGCAACGGCCCCACTCGACCTCGGCATGGTGCTCATTCAACCACTTCTTCGCCTCTGCCGTCAAGGGCGACAAGTCGATCAAGCCACAATCGTCTATCAGCGTCCCAAAACGCGATCAAACAAAACATGAAACCGTCCATGGCGACACGTTCAAAGTCGAGGTATTCGCTCCTCTCAAAGTTGTTGGGCGTCTCGACTCCGTGAACGATGACAACGCTCTCGATACGTATGTCCCACTGACCGTCGGCATAGTACCCCGGCTCTGTCGCAAGCCGCGAAAGAAGGTTATGGATAACCTGCGATCACGACATAGTTTGCTTGTTCCCTTACTGTTCGATATTGTCGTTCCCGATTTCAACGCCGTACTGTTGTACGATGATTTCGTGGTCAGTTCACGAATTGACGGAAAGTGCCGCGTGTTCCTTACCGATACCTTTACCTTTCTTGCCCATGAATCTCTATGGAATCGTCAGCGTTTCAAGTCGCAACAGACACGCATTTACACATCGTGTGTGGAACTAACAGTCGACGATTCACTGACAGTAGACCTATCAGTCAAGGTACCCATCCCTCATTCGCATGAGGCTGGACTGCCTAAGTATTCCGGGGAAGTCTAGAGTTGTGGTACACAGAAGAGAAAGCGTACTTCTGAAAGGATACTTTGTAGCAGGTAGCATCTTGACTACTTTGACCAACAACCCTAATAATATCCTGATGAACCAAGGACACTGTGCGTGAAGGCCAAACACCTAGGTGGGACGGGTCGGTGTCGACCCGTCCGCGGCCCGGCGCGGTGTTGGCGCGTACGGGTGACTGCCAGACCCACGGTGTCACCGGTCACCGGTCACCCGTGAAGCGTGGCGAACCATAGCGCCCTGCCCAGCTCCAACCACACCTGGAGGGGGGATGACGGACGTAGAAGGCACGCTCACGCTCAGGCCATCGGCCCCAAGTTTTCGTGCGATATGTCGACGTTGGCCAGGGACCTCGACCACGTCCAATAGTAAACCACAGCCACTCGAGCACCTACACCTTGAAAAGGTCAGGGAGAACACACCTGCGCGATTTCAGGCCAGCGATGATATATGCCTCGCGGTCAAACTCGTGGACATGGGGATGCATGCAGGATGGCTCGGAGGATGCCACAGTTGGGATTGACGACAACGTAGGTATACGTTGGAGAGGGACCCAGTGAGGAGAGACTCCCGAATGCACGCTGTGGTGATCGACGACACGACGACTGACTACGCGGCTCTACGTGGCCATTCTGCTACTACTAGGTCTCCCGGGCCTCGGTGCCCCCTACTCCAACGTCACACAATATCGAGAGATGCTACCTGTGCAAAGTAACGGGTGTTGACATCCCGCGGGCGATCAGGTTGCGGATCTGTTCCTCCACCGGACACTGTTTGAAGTGGGCCATAAACATATGAATCAAAACACGTATCACAGCACTTGTCATTAGTAATGCATACAGCACTGTAAGCGACTACTCGTATGGTAGCGGTGTAGACATGTCACTGAAAAGATCCCTGCTCAGAGGCGGTAGCTTGAACGGAGGCAGTGTAAATCTACCGGCGACAAGTGGGGGATGCAAGATCTCCCACAGTTCGCCCCGACAATCACCAAAGTGATCGCAACACATTGGCGTCGGCGTCTCAGGGGCATACTTGGTGGGACTCGAATAGGCCGTGGGGAATGAGGGGAGTCGGAAGGTGAGGTCGTATCCTGGGGGATAAGCAGAGCCACCCGGCTGCGTCGTGAAAGGGTCGTCAGGTGGCGTTTTTCGTTTGGTTTTAGTAGATGGGACGTTAGTAGGATGATGGATGAAGTTGGATGGGCCAAATGGCGTTCTGGACGGCCGAGGGGCTGAGGGGGGTAAGGGTTTTGCGTGCTTGGCATCAACGGACGTGATGAAGATCATTGGAACGACGTTCTGGCCGTGAGGCGAAGACTTTATTTTCTGTGCATCCTCGTCGGAGACTGCGCGACGCGGGAACGTCTCCGGGTCGATGGTTCGTTGCAGAGACACATCTAGGCATACATCCATTGGGGTGTCACGTGAAGAGTTCTTGGGGGGCGCAACGTGATCCGGACTTGCATCTGCCAGACTCAGTCCGCGCAAGTGCTGTTCTAATCGATCGACCTCGGTAGACGCTGAACGCAGCTGGAACATAGATGGAGATGTAGGGAATGCTGGAACGCGACGTGGTGAAAAATGGCGTCCCCTTTCTACGTCAGGGGAAGTGCGTTCGAGACCAGAGCTCGAGGCGCTCATTCCAGATGAGCAGTCTTCCTCTGTGGTACTCAGGATGCTTTCAGCATCGGAGCGGTAGCGTGATATAAGCTGAGATGATGAAGTAGAAAGATCAGGTGACGAGTGTTGTAGAGGTGAGGCGTCGTGGTCAGCAAGGGGTGGAGGAAAGTCGAGTGAGTGAGTCAAAGAAGGCCGTCGAGAAACGTCTCTGCGCAATCTCCGGCATCGCAAGGACTTGAATATATCCGTCAGTTTCATATGTGAGACGTCACGAAAACGATGACGGCCTGTAAGCTTGCGCACAGGATGATCGCGAAGCATATTTTTGGTTTTTCTGAAGTGAAAAGAAGACGAATGGAGCATTTCTGAGGAGGGAGAAGGTCTGAAAGGGTGGCGGGGAACCGCTTCTATCCGGTCGGTCTGGTGTATGCTACAATTCTAAATCAGACTGAGGTCAAACATCGTGGATGGATGTAAAAGCTGTGATGACCACTCGAATGGCCACCGATAGGACACCCGGGCAAGACTGGACCATCAGTCAAACGAAGGTGGCGTGCCACGACAATGTTTGGCAGTTCATGACCACAGGTTTTCTCCGAATTGTTAGGAAGGCCTACAAGGTCACCGATTAATCTCGAGCGAACTCACCAACGAGAGCCCGGAGAAACGCAGGTAACAATGCACAGCACATAGGTCTCGTGTTCCCCGAACTTGAACCGTGAACGTCAGAAATCTGGCAGGTGTCTTCCAATAAAGGTCCATGAATCCCCATTGCTTATGCGAGCTTCTGATTCTGGGATCACCACCAAATTGTGTCCGTGATGTAAAAGTTGGATTGGCAAGTGGCGAGTACAACCGACTGCCAGTGCCGGCCGACAGGTGACACGGTGCAAGACTCCGTGGCCCTTCTGGGCCGCTGACTAAACTACATTACACCGCCACTACACTACCTCGATCGTGGGGTGGATGGAAGCGTCGATCTGAATCGGTTGCGTGTTCAAGTGAAGGCACCCAGTCGATGCTCATGATCCAGGAAATATGGCACCAAATAAGATAACGATCATTGACAACCAAGCATTGCCTCCTTTAAGCACCTGTCCCTCCGCGGTGACCCAAGTCGCCGTTGACATTGCGTGAACAGCACACACAACCAAGGCCAATGCGAAATCGTAACGGAGCCACCCACGTCGCTACCTCAGTCTGAACACCACCTC
>JBBPQL010001163.1:0-12216 GCA_038092515.1 Boletus subparvulus | reverse complement strand
TCCTAAGCTCTCCGCTTATACTTGAACCACTTCAACTCTTTGTTACCAACCACAAGAACCTGTCTACGTGAGTCTCCCACTAGACACTCATCCCTTCGTGTTCCTGCGCTATCGGGGTTCTATTCCCGATAACAAGCGCTACACTCTTTGCGATGTAGCCAATGATGTATCGATGGCCTTGGTGTAAATTGACGCCAGGGTCAGTATCTGTGAGAACAGAGCAACAAGCACCTCTTCAGCATCAACGAGCGCTGCGTCACACTGTCACAAACGAGCTCAAACAAGAGCTCGACTAGTGAGTATATCATGGTCTGGATTCCGAGAGTTGGAGATCGCTGCGGTCAATGCATTCTCGAGTTGGTCGTGCTTCCATGAATGAAGCGCAGCGTCGTCGATCTGAATGTCAGGCTCCTGGAAAGTGGGATGTAGACGAGACAATGGGATCGGATCCTATTTGGAAAGGTGAGTGGGACAAGAAAGTTGGTCATCGAATTGCTTGATTATATGTACTGTCGGATACGACAAAGAGGTGGTTGTTGGACCAGAGTTGAACAACAGAGTGACTCCCACGGGTATGTCAACGAGCAAGCGGCCATCGTTGCTGTCCCAGACTCGAACAGAATAAGCTGTCGCGATTCGACCGCCTTGCAACGAGTATTATGACCCAATCCCCGTGGTGGAGTGTTAGTGCTTTTTTGTGAGCCGCAACATCCCAGACGGTAGCTGTGGGGTTCTCGGATGTTGCTCGAGTCGGGCGAGAAATCGACTCCGCCAACGATGTAGTCATCCTCGACTGTGAAGACATTTTCGTATGTCCTTGCGTCCCACATAATCGCATAGCCGTCGGATGTCCCTGCTGCGATCCATCTGCCATCCTTCGACACAGCGAGAGAGCGGACACCCCGCGCTGCCATTGTTGCCATTTCTTTGCCGTCTGTCCTTCTCCACACTCCAAGTTCATCACCACTGCCGACGATATACTCGCCATTCGCTGTAAATGACACTACCTTTTGTCTGCTCCCGACGTCGATTTCGATGAGCGGGGAAAGTTCTTGTCCAACCGTTAGCGGAAATGCAACTCCATTTTGCCAGTACGCACCGTTCATCGTCGACGACGTGGTCATCAGCAACACAGCGTAGCAAAGCAATAGTGAATGTCGACGAACAAACTGTGCTTCGTATGCCTTCCGCATGTAGCTATGCTCACTGCACAGATTCCATTACCTTGTGTTTTCGGCGCTTGCTCGCACGGGCCGTGTTTCCAACTTACGAGGAATCATTCCTCCACCAAGGCACCACGTCACACATGCATACGAATAATTGTGCGGCTGACAAGTCGTCACCCTTTTTGTGCTGCGGCACACTTCAATACAAATATATATGCTCGACGAATTCAAGACAAACCACGGCTTTCTGCATTCAGTTGGTGAGATAGCGAATGTCCTACTCCACGGAATAGACATGCAATTGATCATGTGCATTTGGCATACTCACTGGTTCACAGGCAGGTTGTTACCCCGACACTGCACTAAATAGGGCGTCCATGCGAGACATTTGTTATCTCCTCGTGGTTATCCTTTGTGGACGCCCGAGCCATTGGCAAGTCACCAACTCCAGGGTGGTCTATTGCCGCGAATTGTTCGCGTCGTCACTCCCGAAAATGGCTATTTTGATGTCTTCTTTAACATATGTTGGAGCGGAGCGGCCCGCAGGGCTGCGTCGCACCAGCAGCAGGGCAGCAGGAGAGAAGGAGTGCCAGGAGTCCAGGTCGGGAGATGCTGGAGTAGCACAACCGCAATGCGCGGTGTAGAGTAGAGGTCTTGTGCAATCTACGAGGATCGATATGGTCAGCGGAGGGCTATCGCCCACATTCTCTCTCGCAGCCCCAACCTGGCCGGTCCATCTGGTGACAAGAGTGTGATTCGCGCTCCGAGCTACAGCTCAGACAGCCCATCATCATCTCCCTCGTCTCTCCCACTCACTCAGTCTGACGACGAAGGCTCAGAATCCAGGAGACTTCTTCCAATATGTCTCGTATCAGCCCCCAGCACTCTCACTGGTAGAAGGTGCCGCTCGAGCAGCGTGGCAACCGTATTACCCAGCACCTCAGGCTTTGCCCTTAGACCAGCGTTTTTCACCCCACCCACAGCCGAAGCACCAGAAACAACCGGAAGGTACATGAAGTCACCTGACACCCCAACCAGCCACACCAGCCGTGCACAGCCCCATGGCGTACACGGAGCACCGAAATGCCCACTCAGAAACATACCACCCCACCTAACCCAACTCACTGCTCAACGACCTTTCCCATCCATCATTCCCCCGCAAGCCCCCCTTCCCAATAGAGCTGCTATGACAGAAAACCCCCCCACCACTGACATGTTCTTCGGCGACGAAGATAACCCAACCATGTGGTTTGCCGAGTTCCAGCGGATGCTACCCCTCTCCTGGATGGAAAACGAGAAGGTCTCGCACTTTGCCAATCACATTGTCCCCAACAGCTACGCATCCGACTGGCTCGACACCCTCACATGCAACGACATGGCTAGTCTCGCTACCATACACACGGCCTTCAATGTCAGATGGCCCCCACCTGAACGCCCGAAATTCTCGCAAGCGGAGCAGATGGAACGAATTAGGGAGCAGGTACTCAGCGAGGAGAATATTGGGAAGTGGATCACACCGCCAGACAAACGGAAAGCCGACTATGGCCAGAACATCTGGGCTAACGAGGTAGCGAAGGCGGCAATAACCATGGGAGACACGGCGGAATTCCTTATCGACTGTGCGGTCGACGGGATCCCGAACTTACTCAAAGACCATCTCGCATGCCGATACGACACCTGGGAGGAATTGAAAAAAGACATACGAGGCGTAACACCACATAGGATCAAACGAGGAAAAGAGAGACTAGAGCATGAACACACGAGAGATGTGGAAATAGCCCAGCTGCGTGCCCAGACCTCAGCGACGGCAGCAACACTCCAAACTGCCATCTCGCAACTCTCCCACCTCCAACTATCCCCAGCACCTTACAACGCACGTCATCCCACGCCGAACCGCAACCTCCACCCCATCGTCACCCAACTCAGCCTTCCCAACCAACACCAACCGTACAGCGCCCCGGGCCTAGGACAAGGAAGCTGGCTACCAAAACGACCCCCCTTGACCAGGGAATCGATAATGGAACGGGTAATGGCAATCCCACAACGTCCCACATCCAACAAGGGCAAACAGCAATATAAAGCGGACATCGACGCATGGCACGCCACCCATGGAAGAGAAACCACCCCGTCATTATCCCGACCATACCCAATAACACCCGGCACAGCACTGCCTGGGTCTGGCGAGTGCTTCGACTGTGGTATAGTCACGGAACCCCAACATATGAGCGGGAACTGCGACACCAAAACCCGTTTACCACCTCTCGAAACTCGGTGGCGACAGATAGTAATGGGAACAATACGGAGAGTCGCCCAGCCCCGAGTCCAACCTACCCCCATCCAATATGTATGGTCGGCCCCGCAGCCACAAATCGCCTATCAACAAACCCAGACGCCAGTTTGGATGGTAGAAGCACACGAGAACGACACCACACGGGACGCGGAACACTGGGGTAATCCCCAAGACACCGAATGGGAGTGGCATGAGCCGGAAAACGACCAGGGGTTACAGCACCATGCGGGCCAGCCGTAACCCCCTCGCAATGCCTGCACCCCTCGCCATCTCCAACTTACGATACTTCTACATATGAGAAACCCGCAAATACCATAAATACTATCACCTCCCCCCCTCCCATACTTACACAAATAACCCATGGTGCCTCGAACGAACCTAACCATATAACACGAGAAAACGGTGATGTAACCATCCCCAATAACGAAGTAACTGATGTGTACTTGGTGGACGAACTAGGAAAGCCGATTGTTACGCGCACCAGCAATCCCTTCCTCACAACGCCGAGCCTACAGGGCCCAAAAGGGGAACAAGTGCGTTTTCTCGCAGTCGTCGACAATGGAGCCATGATCAACGCAATCGATACAGCCGCATACGCACGCATTGCTCGAAGACTCTCCCCGCTAAGTCCATCCTCCCGAAAACTTCGAATGGCTAACGGATCTGTAGTCCTCTCGACAGGAGTCTGGGCAGGCAACCTAGAATGGGGCCCACTCAGAATTCAAACGACATTCGAAGTATTTCCCAGCGGAGGGTCGTGGCAAATGCTCATAGGTAAACCCCTCCTCGAACAAGTGAAAGCAACCCATGACTACAGTACCGACACCATCACCGTTCCTACTAATACCTCCCACCGTCGTATACATAACTTCATACCTCGCCATACCCTACCTACCCCATCCCTCCCTACTGCCGTGCCTGGTATCGCAACTCGCACACTCTCTCCTGCTCCTTCTCCCGTCCATGACAAACACACAAGTGTACAGCACGTCGTGACTGATAATCCCCAAGTCTCCCCACCCGCATCAAGAGACACAACGGGTGACGTACTATTACCAACCCCACCTGTGTCACATGATGAGATCTTCACCAGGTTGACAGAGAAAGGTCCATTTTACCCCCCAAGAGTAAACACAATCCTCGACACTGTCCAAATAGGCGCAATATCGCCAGACGAATCAATAAAAGTATGTGCCCTCCTACGCGAATTCGCTGACATCTTTGCTCTTTCGGTAAAAGAAGTAAAACCAATATCAACCACCAAATACCGACTGAACATCCCGGACGGCGCGACATTCTCAGTGAAAGCGAACCAGAGACCGCTGAACCAAGCACAGAAAGAGTTTTATTTCCCGAAACTTACAGAATTCGAGAACGCTGGGGTCTTGTGCCCGATACATGTAAGTAAGGTCAAAGCAGTACACCCAACAGTACTCGCACAGAAAGCCCACGAAACACCTGGCTTAACCATAGATGAAATATGCCAAGAAGTCAACGAACAGTGTATCCTACTCGGTGGCCACCGGACCCAACCATACCACGACGTACTAGCACTCTCACCCCACAGATACTACAACCTGACCAGACGAGTCAAAAACGACCCAAATGGCGCATCACGCAGAATTTTGGCCAGCTGAGCTGAGTCTGCCAATCTGCTCAGGTACCCCAGGGTGACCTGCGAGCCAAGCAGCAACGCCTAGCAGGCCACCAGTATATCTGCGTGGTTGACTTCGCCTCGGGATTTTACGCCATTGAGGTCGAAGAAGAAAGTCAACCTTACCTGTGCATATACACAGAGGGTATTGGGTATCATGCCTACGCCCGCATGCCCATGGGCATTGCAGACGCGCCGTCGTGGTTCTGCGACATGACGGGCCGAGCGTTGCATGATCTAACAACCACAATACAGCTAGAGACATTTGTGGATGACAATGCCCTAGCAGGCAATGACTTCGCAAACGTCCTACAGCGCCTACGGGTCTTTTTTGAGCGATGTCGGGAGCAGGACCTGTCGGTCTCACCACAGAAAACACGCCTGTTCATGCAGGACATTGTTTTCGGAGGATCGTGTGTGGGCAAAGATGGCATACAGCCCGATATTGCCAAACTAGAAGCCGTAGCCAACTGGCCCATGCCACAGAACCTCCTGGACCTGATGAGATTCTTAGGCCTGACGGGCTACTTTAGATCTCTTATCCAGGATTACTCACGAATAGCAGCACCACTAACTGACCTACAGCGCAACTTGGACATATCCCAACTACACAAAGGAAAACGGAAACACCGCCAGTTCCTACGCGACCGCAACCTAACACAGTACTGGACAGCACGACACACTAAAGTGTTCACCCGGCTGAAACGTATCCTACTCGAAGAGCCGGTCCTACGAGCGCCCAAGTTCGACGGCACGCCCTTCATCCTGATTACAGACGCATCAAAAGATGGGTTTGGCGCAGTCCTAGCCCAACGCTTCACCGTGACCCTCCCGGACAGAGAAACAAAAACCACTGTCCACCCCATTGGCTATGCCTCCAAACGAACAGCACCAGCTGAAGAACGGTATAAACCATATGTACTTGAATTCGCTGCACTGAAGTTTGGACTAGATCACTTCAGCGACACCATATGGGGCTTCCCAGTGGAAGTTGAAACTGATTGCCGAGCAATGAAGGACACGCTGTGTAACGACACCATTAACCTCCATCACGCCAGATGGAAAGATGGTATCCAAGGCTACTACCTCACCGCAATCCGACACCGCTCGGGCATATCCAACTCGGCCGCAGACGCACTAAGCCGTGTGTACACGGGAAAGGAACGTACAGCAGATGATGGAAGTACCTGGATGGTTTGCGAGGACTGGGAAGCATCGAGCGGCATCGTCAATGACCTCTTTGGGGTCTACACCGATGAAGTAATCTCTTCGTTGTGTGAACGTTTTGCTGACGAGCCATTATTTTTAGAGGTTGTCCAAGCCATCACACATCACGATGACCACCGGAATGAACGAGAACGCAACTGTGCATGCCGTAGGGTGGAAGGGTATGAAATAGCTGAGGGAAAACTTTGGCGCATTGCGGATGGCAAATCCATCCGCGCCAAACCGCGCCTGGAATGTGTACCACAACAGGAGGCGATTGAACTCGCGAAACACGAACACACCTCCAACGGGCACTGGGGCCGCGACTTGACGAAACTACAACTGATGGACAGGATCTACAGCCCGCGACTAGACCAGTCCGTCACCATCGCATTGCTCCAATGTCCCCAATGCAAGAACTTCGGCTCATCTCACCTCCACGCACTGATGTACCCCATCACCCGCCGACACCCATTTGAATTACTCGTTGCAGACTACCTGTCCCTTCCCAAGGGCAAAGGGGGATATCACACAGTCCTACTCATCCTCGATACATACTCCCGTTTTACATGGGGATTCAAGCTCAGAACCAACGGAACAGCAAAAACTACGCTCGACGGACTCAAGATGATCACCCACACATTCCGCCCCCCAGAAACACTCATGACGGACGGAGGCTCCCATTTCAACAACGGCGACGTACGCGCATGGTGCAAAGCCCAGGATACCAAGCACCACGTCACCGCAGCATATGCCCCGTGGATCAATGGTCTGGTAGAGAATGCTAATGGGAAGTTACTCAGATGCTTAAAACGCCTCTGCAGCCCAGGCCTCGGGGAAGACGACTACGAGCAGGTCAAACCCAAGGACATCACCAGAGCCTGGCCTAACCACTTCGACACCGCAATCCGCCAACTCAATGAGCGAATCATCCCATCACTCCAATTCTCACCCAAAGAACTCCTCCTCGGCTTCATAGTCAACACCACACACACACCACCACCCATCCTTGCGACAGAACCCACCCAACATGACGTGACGATACAGACCGCATACATCGACCAACAACGCCTCGACGGGGCAAGTCGAACCGCCCTACATGCGGTCAAACGAAAGGCCGCATTCGACCGCAAAGTCCTGCAAACGAACGCAGGGGAGGTCATATTCGAAACGGACCAACTCGTTCAGGTCTACGACAACTCTCTAGACATTACACTATCCACCACACGCAAACTCCTTCCCCGATGGTCAGCACCACAATGTTGGAGTCAAACGGTATCCATATTTAGTAGCTTACCTAATCACGTTCATTTTCGCTCGTTCGTAGTCCACTCTACCTCAGTTGACTCTGACCATAGTCTACTGAGGTAAGATATCCTTTACACTCTTTACACTCTTTACTTACTCTCTACTGTAGACTTATTCTCGTCTACAGGTAATAGACTAGTTGACTCTGACCATAGTCTACTGAGACTTATTCTCGTCTACAGGTTATGAGCCCCGAGCCTTAACCACTCGGAATACAACTCGAAGTACCTTACAACACAAAGTCTACAAATGTCTAGAGCTGGAGATAGAGTACTCGAGGTCCCGAAGCTAGATGCTTCAGGGAGACAATGGCCTATATGGAGAAGGCGACTTGAAGTTTCACTCGCAGCACGAGGACTGATAGGGTACCTGCATGGCACAAAGCTAATGCCGATTGACCCTGTACAAGGGCAATCTCCAGCGTGGATACCAACCACGACCGAGGAAAAAGAAGCTGTTCGTGAATACGAAGCATCCCGCCAGAAATGGGTCGAAGAAGACGCTCTCGTAAAACAGCAAATTTCCGTCACCCTCCCCGACTCTCTTTTCATTGATATTATGTCGAAAGACACCTCCTATGAATGCTTCGAGGTCCTTCAGAACAAATTCGAGAATCGGTCATTCGTTGTCGCAGTCGAAAAACGCCGTCAGCTTGGCGAGTTGAAATTGAAGGACAGCGGGGACGCCCGAGCCCATTTCGACAAGATAAAGGTCTTCCGTGAAGAACTCGCATCATTGGGACAACGTGTCTCCGACACCGACCTATTCAACATCATTTTCATGTCCCTACCTCGTTCCTACAATCCTATTCTGATGTCAGCCTCGTCGAACATGAGATTGCATAACCGAAGCATTACCGCCGAGGAATTGATGTCGATGGTCATCGACGCCTACGATCAATTTGTCGCACAAGGCACAATCAAATCTAAATCGGACGATGTTGCCTTTAACGCTGACTCAAGGAGGGACAAGGGACGTACCACGAAGAAATTCGATGGCAACTGCTACAACTGCGGGTGGCATGGCCACAGAGGTCGGGACTGCTGGGAAGAGGGCGGGAAGAAACACGGCCAGGCACCGAAAGGGTGGAGACCACGGGGGAAGAAGAACAAGGACTCGAAGGATTCAAAACCCCCGAGATCCGCGAATGTTGCTGCTGATGAAAAGGAACCTGATGCTGTTTGGTTAGCGGACAGTTTTACTGACGAACCAGA
Organism: Boletus subparvulus; assembly: GCA_038092515.1. Lineage (NCBI taxonomy): Eukaryota > Fungi > Basidiomycota > Agaricomycetes > Boletales > Boletaceae > Boletus > Boletus subparvulus. The sequence goes on along the minus strand of JBBPQL010001163.1, from coordinate 3,378 downwards.
AGCCATGTCGAGCTTACCATTCGCCACCCTTGCTTACACTGGCACGCAAACCAACACCGTCGAGCTATACGACAGCGGCACATCACAGCACCTGTCCCCTTATCACGAACACTTCGTCAACTTTGTTGATATCACCCCTAAACCCATTATGGCCGCTGATAAGCGTACTTTCGACGCAACTGGTCGCGGCGACCTATATGTTGAGATACCAAATGGTAATACGAAGGCATGCATCCTCTTGAAGAATGTGTTGTACGCCCCGTCTATGGGCGTCACCCTGGTCTCGATTAGCAAGCTCGCAGCCGCAGGATATGCCGCACTTTTCCGCGACTCTGTTTGCCAAATCTTCAATCCTCGAAAGAAGCTAGTTGGCGAGATACCCATTAGCAACGGCCTATACCGCGTACGACGCACTGTGAAACAGCCATTCGCAGGGGCGGCAAATGCAACAGAGGTGCTTACCATGGAGGAGTTACACACCCATCTATCGCATGTCGCACCGTCAATGATTCGCGACATGCTGACCAAGGGAATGGTCGAAGGTGTTAAGCTTGATCCTATGCATTCGACAATGGGTCAGTGCGAATCATGCGAGTATGGGAAAGCAATCTGCAAACCTATCGAGACGCTTCGCGAGCCAAAACGGTGTGAACGATTTGGTGACAAGGTACACACAGACCTATGGGGACCATCAGACATTCAAACCCCTGGTCACAAGAAATTTTACATGTCGTTTACGGATGACTACACTCGTTACACGCACCTCTACCTCCTCGCAGCAAAATCCGACACCTCCGACGCCTATAAAACCTACGCGGCTTGGGCAAAAACGCAGCGCGGCACCGTCATTAAACGGCTCCGATCGGACCGTGGTGGAGAGTACCTGAGCGAAGAATTTAGCCGGTACTTGAAGCTCGAAGGGACAGAACGGAAACTTACCACGCACGACACGCCGCAACATAACAGCGTCGCCGAGCGACTCAACCACACGTTGGTCAAACACATACGCACGGTCTTGCACGCCAGCAGACTTCCAAGGATGCTATGGGGAGAAGTGTTAGCGCACGTCGTTTGGGTTAAAAACCGCACGGCATCCCGCGTACTCGACGGCAAGACGCCGCACGAGTTGCTGACAGGAATGAAGCCAAAATTACACAACTTACCTGTATGGGGAATGCGCGTGTGGGTACATGACGACTTGGGTCCCAAGCTGGATGCAAGAGCTAAGGAGGGTTATTGGGTTGGGTTTGACGCCGACAGTAACGCGCATCGGATTTATGACAAAGAACGATGCACCTTGTCCGTTGAGCGTAACGTCTCGTTCGAGAGATGTGATAGTGCTGATTCGGGGTCGGGTAGGTCGCAGATCGAGGGGGAGAAAGGAAAGAAGTCTGCAAACGATCAGTGCCATACCCACAATGAAACAGAGGCGAAGAAGAACTCACCGCCGGCTCCCGACCAACCCAAACCACAAACGCAAGCGCCTGGGCCAGCGCTTGAGAAAACGAATGCTGCAACCAAGTCAGTACCCCCAGAACCTACCGACGAACCGCGCCGCTCGACTCGTCAATGGACGGAGTCCCGTATCTCCAGATGCTGCGTGAACACGAGGCATGCACAATGGTCGAGATGGTGGCGGTCCAATCCTGCCTCGAGGAATTCGCGCTGTGGCTCTTGAGGGCCGTCGTGGGAGCGAGAGGGAGAACCCGGCCACAGAAGCTGATGTGGCAGGCAGCGTCTGGGAATCCGTCCATGGCGACACTGATATCACCTATGCGATGTACGCGGGAGTTGCCGAGGCTGAGGCGCTTGAGCCACGCACGGTCGACGAGGCCCGGAAACAGCCGGATTGGCCGCACTGGGACAAAGCTATCAAAGCAGAGCTGAAAAGTCTCGACGAAGCACACACCTGGGATGTCGTACCAAGACCGCCAAAGGGGACAAACGTAGTCAACTGTAAATGGGTCTTCAAAATAAAGAAGAACTCGGCCAGCGAAATTGACAAGTACAAGGCTCGGCTCGTTGCCCGTGGCTTTACTCAAGTACAAGGTGTCGACTACTATGAAATGTATGCTCCAGTCACTTGCCTCTCGTCGCTACGCCTTATTCTCGCCATCGCCGCTCGTTACGACTGGGATGTTGACGTTTTTGACTTCCACTCAGCTTTCCTCAATGGCAAACTCGACGATGACGAAGTTATCTACATGGAATTACCTCCTGGCTCTAATAAGGGCGGTAAAGACCTCGTCGCACTCTTACGCGTCGCATTATACGGTTCGAAGCAAGGCGCACTGAAATGGTATCAGCACCTTTGCAAAGAACTTGCTGAACTTGGACTCAACCGCACGGAGGCAGATTGGGGAGTTTTCGTAGCAAAAATCAGCATGCACCTACTCATTCTAGCCTCGCATGTTGACGACTGTACAGTTACCGGATTGTCTAGAGAGCTCGTCAAGGCATTTAAGGACGAAATCGGGTCGCGATTCAAGATCACTGACCTCGGGCCAATCAGCTGGCTTCTGGGGATGAAAGTGATTCGCGATCGTGATGCTCGCACCATCGCCATCTCTCAACAACCATACATTGAGGCAATATTAACAAAATACAACTTCGCCAATCAGAAGCCACTCTCTATCCCCATGGACCCCAATGTCCAGCTGTCACGAGCTCAATCGCCACAGTCCGCTGTGGATGTTGCTATGATGCGACAAGTCCCATTTCGTGCCGCTCTCGGATCTCTAATGTACCTCGCCGTGGGTAGTCGACCCGATATTGCATTTGTCGTGTTGATGCTTGCACAATTCACAGAGAACCCCGGTCTACCCCATTGGGAGGCACTCAAACGTGTCTACCGATATTTGATTGGTACGAAGAGCTGGTCGCTGACATATGGCACTCAGACGAAGAGTCTCGTCGGCTACGCCGATGCTGATGGTGCATCCCAGGAACATCGACACACTATCACGGGATATGCGTTCCTTATTGATGGAGGGGCGATCTCATGGAGCTCGCAAAAGCAAGAGCTCGTCACACTATCGACTACAGAGGTCGAGTATGTCGCATCCACCCATGCAGCTAAGGAGGCCCTCTGGCTCCATTGTCTCATCAGCGAAATCTTCGAACCGCTCCGTAATCCAATCACCCTTTTCAACGACAACCAATCCGCAATCGCACTTACCAAAGATGGTAATTATCACACGCGTACTAAACATATTGACATTCATTATCACTTCATTCGTTTCTCAATTTCTGATGGTTCAATTCGTCTGCTTTATTGTCCTACTGATAGCATGGTTGCTGATACCCTTACTAAAGCTCTTCCTTCTTCTAAGGCTAAACATTTTGCTTCCGAACTTGGACTTCGTGCCGTTTGAGGGG
>JBBPQL010001162.1:0-12228 GCA_038092515.1 Boletus subparvulus | reverse complement strand
AAACCATCACAGCCGGGCAAGGATCCTTAAACCGGCGCACGGACCAAGCAGTGTTCTCAGTAGAAAGACTGAGGCGGATATAAATGGAAAGGTTGGCTGTGCGATAGAAGAAGGGAAGGGCTGTGTAACTAGTTATGCAGGAAGTGAGATGACGTCCGTGAGAAGAAGAAGAAGGCCATGCGTAGCATGTAACAATAGAAGCCACGTTTAGGTGTAAGGCGTTCTAGAAGAACGGTGAGAAGAGAGTTCAACGAAGATGGCAAGTCGTCAGGCGAGCAAAGTGAAGAAAGAAAAGAGCAATCGTAACATTACCCCCGTACTAACCCTGAGACTATGACGAAGGTTTAAAAGTACCCCGAGTCAGATCCGCAAGGGGATCCCGTAATGTTGCTCCAGCCGACGCTGTCAATGACTCCGTCACCCGAGATGTCTTCATAGAGGTCAATGTTGTCCTGGTCCGAGATGGGGGAGCGGTTCCTGTTTCGTGGGCGATAAGGCCGAGGGTATGGTGAATGGGAACGGCGGGGAGGAGGAGTGGGGACAGGAGAGCGACGCAAGGACCCAGACGATCGGCGGGAGGTGGCGGGGGAGGAGTCGGAAGGGGAGTGCGGGATTGGGCAGCGGCGGAGAGGACAACGGTTGGGGTTATGGCCAGGCGCCCATCGAGTGCAGGAGGGACATTGATAGACAGGGCATTGGTTCCGATAATGGCCCAGACAATGACAAGAGTGACATGCTTGGTGATAGCGGGGGTGAGTAGATGGGAGAGGGACTTGCGCGTGGCCTCCAGTCCACCAGGATTCAACTCATTGAAGAACACGTTCTTCGTCAGACAATAGGGGGAAAATGAGGCCGAGACGTTGGAGGATGATGTGGTGTGGGTGGACAGGGCGGTGACGAAGGAGGCGGAGGAGTCGGGGAAGTTTCGGTGTGAGAGCTCCAACATATACCTGTCAATGTCTTCTAGGAATTCCAGCATGCCGAGTTGGTACATGGCCATTACTAGGGATCCTTCGATCTCAAGGTACACCTCCCAAACGAGGCAGGAAAGGACTGTCTGTTGGGGGGAAGAGGAGATGTTGGTGGACATGAGGCGAAGGTGAGAGTTTTTGAGGTAGGCGCGTCAGAGGGCGTAAAGGGGGGAACCGATGTCAAGAAAAGAATCAATGGATAAGGCGAATGCGGTAGAGTGGAGGTAGTCAGAGAGCTTTTTGATGTCACGGGCGTCGGGGAAGTCGTCACGGAGAGTGTGGGCGTAGAGGGGAATGGTTACGGAATGAATAGGAGTAAGTACTGTAGCCAAAGAGACAGGAGGGAAACTATCAGGCACGGGGGAGGGAGAGCCCCAGCCTGCCTCGGGTCGAGTAGACAAAGGCCGAGAAGTATCGTCGACGATAGAAGAAGAAAGGGACGAAGTGGTGGAAATGGTGGTTGCATTGTAGGACATAGTGGTGGTGGTTTCGGTGAGAGGGAGACTAAGGGTGGAAGACGGAGGGATGAAGCTTTTTATACAAGGCGAGGGCGGACTTGGCATGTTTCAAGTCCCGCTCGGGAACCCAGGAGTCTTCTTCAGCTGAGTATCCCTTCCATCGGATCAGGAAGGAACGGGAGGACGGGGGTCCGCGGTGACGGATAATCTTTTCGATTTCGTATTCTTCTTCTCCCTCGATAAGGTCATGAGGTGGCACAGGGAAGTTCTTGCCGTGGACCTCGTTTTCACGATAGGGAGATAGAAGAGAAGCATGGAAGACCGGATGGATCTTCCAAGTTTTCGGTAGTCGGAGTTGGTAAACGATAGGCGATAAGACTTTGGTGATTGTAAACGGTCCTTCTCGTTTAGGAGCGAATTTCGGGTTGATAATAAGACGTTTCAAGTTCCGGGCTTCCAGCCAGACCTTGTCTCCTTTGGCGAAAGGTTTGAAGCCCCTTCGAGAGTGAGAGTTCATGACTTGTCGTGCCAACTCGTGGGCGGCAAGGGCTTCATTGCGGGCGGCGGAGAGGGTCTTTAGGCGGGATTCTACGGCGGGAATAGAGGTGTCGGAGATGACCGAGGGGAGGGCACGGGGTTCATATCCCATCATGAGATAGAACGGCGATTGGCTGGTGACGGAATGGGGGCGGTGATTATGAGCGAATTCTGCGTGAGAGATCGATTCGGGCCACGATGCGGGACTATTGCCACAAAAGATACGAAGGTAGGTCTCGACTTCTTGGTTAACTCGTTCCGTTTCGCCGTCGGACTGGGGGTGATAGGCGGTGGAGAGGGAGAGGTCGTAGTGTAGAAGTTTTCCGAGTTCGCGAGCGAAGGAGGATGCGAATTGGGGCCCGTGATCAGAAATGACTTTGTCAAAAAGTCTGAAATGAAGGAAGACTTTGTGGAAAAAGAGGGAGGCGATTCCCTCAGCGGTTACAGATTTCTTGGTAGGGCAAAGAATCACCCCCTTAGTAAGCCCATGGTCGACCACGACCAGGAGAGAGTCGAAGCCCGAGGAGACAGGGAGATCGGTGATGAGATGGCAGGAGATCTGCTGGAAGGGGCGAGAGGTGACGGATTTGATGGGGGACAAGGGGGGCACGGTGGGGTGCGTGTTAACCTTATTCTGCTGGCAAAGGGCACAGCCCTCCACATAGTGGCGGACAAAGGAGGCGAGCCCCGGCCACCAAAATTCAGCGGCAACGAGCTGGCAGGTTTTCAGGAAACCAGGGTGGCCGGCAGACTCATGGTCATGGCAGCGCTCGAGTATGGCGTGGCGGAGGGAGTCATCTGCGGGGACGTAGACACGGCCTTTGTAGGTAAGGATTCCCGCTTCGACCTGCCAGTCAGCGAGGCGAGACCGGAAAGGGAGGGGAATATCTTCGTGCATGGATTGGAGAGCCTGAAGGACGAGGGGGTCACCCGCAGATGCGGATTCAATGCACTGTGAGAGGGCAGTGTCAATTAGGTTGACAAAAAGGGAAGGCGGCAGGAGAGTGACATTGGTGTTGTCGGAGTCAGTTGCGGGGAGGAGGTCGGGTCGGCGAGAAAGGGCGTCAGGGCCGGCAAGGAGCTTTCCTGGCACATGGACCATTTTGAGGTCAAAGTCGGCAAGGTCAATAAGCCAACGTGCTTGGCAGTGGTTAAGTGCTTGGGGTTGGCGGAAATAGGTCAAGTTCTTGTGGTCGGTGAAGACCTGTACAGGGAAGGGGGAGCCATGAAGATAGTGGCGCCAGGATTTCAAGGCACGAATGACTGCCAGGAGTTCTCGGTCGTAGATATCATAGTTACGTTCTGCGGGCGAAAACGATTGCGAAAGGTAGGAGCAGGGGTGCCAGTCACCATTGGAGTCGGTCTGAAGGAGGATAGCGCCGGATGCATGTTTAGATGCATCTGTGGCAATGGCGAAGGGGGCGGAGAAGTTGGGGAGGCGGAGGACCGGCTTAGAGAGGAAGAGGCGTTTAAGGGAGTCAAAGGAAGATTGGCAAGAAGGGGACCAGCTCCAGGGAAGGTTCTTCTTGGTGAGGTCGAGGAGAGGGCGGGCGACGTTGGAGTAGTTGGGGATGAAGCATCGGTAGAAATTGGCAAATCCAAGGAAAGAGCGAACATCTTTCACCTTGGTTGGGGTGGGCCAACTAGCAATTCCATTGAGTTTAACTGGGTCCATAGCTAATTGACTGGGCTTAACGATCATTCCGAGGTATTCCACCTCGTCGGTGGCGAACTTGCATTTTTCGAGTTTTAAATGGAGATCAAGTTCAGCCATACGCTGCAGGACGTGTTTGGTGCGTTCCTCATGGAGGGCAGTGTCGGGGGAGTAGATGAGGAGGTCGTCCATATAGATGACGAGCCATCCTTCGGCAATCATGTCGCGGAATGAGTCGTTCATGAATCGTTGAAACATGGCGGGGGAGTTTGTGAGCCCGAAGAACATGACAGTGGGTTCGAATAGTCCCTTGTGAGTGATAAAGGTGGCCTTCCATTGGTGGCCGTCTTTGATCCATACATTGTTGTACCCCCATCGAACGTCAAACTTGGTGAAGACCTTGGCATCCCGCAGTTTGTCTACGAGGTCGGAGATGAGAGGAAGGGGGTAGGCGTCTCGAATGGTGTGTTCGTTGACATAATGGTAGTCTTGGCAGGGGCGGAGTCCACTGTCTTTCTTTTTGATGAAAAAGAAGGGAGAGGCTTGCGGTGAATTGGACGGTCGTATCTTTCCGGAGGCGAGGTTCTCATCCAAGAAATCTTCGGTGGCCTTGCGCTCATCGGGGGAGAGAGGGTATACCTTCCCGATCTTCGGGGTGAAGGAATCATCGAAGTTGATCTCATGATCATAAGGTCGGGATGGGGGAACATGGTCTGTGGCTTCCTTTGAGAACACGGATGTGAAAGAGGAGTATTCGGGGGAAGGGTAACTTTAGGTTTGGATCTCTCGGCGGCCGCCGCGAGTTCAGTGGCATTGGTCAGTTTGGCAATGATTGGCGATCCTGCCGGGATGAAGCGGGACCCACACCGGATGATCCGGTAAATGGCGCGGTTTTGTTTGGCACGGTGGATGTACTCGTTCTCCGTTTCCCAATCATTGTAGGCAAAGAGGTGTCGGTCGGTGATGGTGTTCACGTTAACGTGTCGCGGGGGTTTAACAGAGGGTTGGATGAAGTGGGATTCGTGGCGTTTGGTGTTGGCGGAGAAGGATAGGAATAACTCTTGGGATTGATCAAGGGATTCTTTGATGGAAATGGTCTTTTCGACCCAATTGATGGTGGGATTGACGTCTTTCAGCCAGGGAAGTCCCAGGATTACGTTCTCGTTTCCTAGGTTCATGACATAGAGGGTAGCGCGGCGGGTTATTCCTCCAATATCGAGGAATAGGGTGGTGGAGAATCGGATTACTCCCTTAGAGTTGACAGAGTTGTCCGCGTTTTGGGCTTGGATCGGGGTTTTTAGGCGTTGGGTGGGGATTCCTTGTTTTCTGGCAAACCCCCAGTTGATACAGGAGATGCTTGCTCCGCTGTCGATAAGGGCTCTGGTGTCAACGGCTTTCATTGTGTGCAAGGGGACAACAAGTTGAACTGGGATTTGCATAGTAGGTGAAGACTTTACAAATACATTTGCGCACGAGTCGGAAGGAAGGGTTTGCGTTGGGGAACTCTTCCGTTCTAAAAATCCAGGGGTTTAAACGAAATCTTTCGTACCACTTCCTCCTCTTCGTCATCGTCGATCTCCTCAAGCTTGGGCAACTCTTCGCTGCTGACCTTTTGTACCTTCTGGTTCCCCTTTTGAGTAAAGGCGGCGCATGCGGTACTAAGATGACCGGGTTTCCGGCAGCGGAAGCAGAGTTTCTTTTCAACGCATCGTTTGCGTTCTTCCGGGGTAAGCTTGGAGACCTTGATGGTATCGACGACCATGGCGTCAGGGTCGTGGGTCTTGGTGTTGGGGGGGTTGGAGAAGGAGTGATAAGTCTGGTGAGAAGACTTTAAGTTCCTTCTGGCGATGTCGTCGGCTCGCTCCCATTGGGTTTGGAAGGCGATGGCTTTCTTGTACCATTCGTTGATGGTGGTGGGGACGGTGTCCATGGACATGATACGTCGCATTAGTGGGGGTGGGATTCCTGCGGAGAAGTATCCGATTAGGACATTGGGATCAGAGATGTTGGCTAGCGCCACGTGGTTCTTGAAGGTGGAAATATATTCCGTCAACGAGGGGGAGTAGGAGTTGTTTTTGGCATTTTTCAACATTCGTCTGGTAGACAGCCAGGAGATGGCATTCCCGGTGACATCGTGGTGTTTAAACGTGGTATTGAACTTCACGACAAAGTCGGCGAAAGTTCCGAGGGAGAACGTAGTCCCAGAGATGGCGCTCTGGCGGAAGGTCGCAGCCCAAGTAAGGGCTGATCCTTTGGTCATGTAAGAAAGGGCGAACGTGATTTGCTTATCGCCGTTGTTGTAGACTGTTTTGTTGACAAGGAGGTAAAATTGCACGGCGTGCAACCAGTGTTGAGATTTTTCATAGGATCCGTCGAATGCTTCGGGGGTACCGATGCGCAGCTCGGTGGGTCTGGTAGACATTGGTGGCATGGGAGGGAAACGGGAGAGGAGGGGTAGCAGCGGCAGTGGTGGTGGAAGGGGGAAGAGGGGGGTGGTATTGATCGGAGTGGGGGACGGTGGAGTGGGAACTCTGGGAATGGAGAGGGAAGCGGAGAGCTGGTGGGATAACGTACAGGTTTCGTCTTCTTCCTGGGTGGTCAGAAGAGTGGTGTCAGGGTCAAGGGTTCCTTCCTCCTCGGTGTCCGAGTGAGAAGGTTCAGAGGGTGAGTCGGTGGGCGAGGGTTCTCGCGGTCTTGGTAGGAACCAACGAGGATGGCGGGTGGGTTGTTGCGCAATGGTGGGAGACTATTACGATGATAGCTCCATCAAGGAGAACTTGAATCTTTTGTTATGCTTGGCTCGGGTAGAGACAAACGTAGACTCAAAAGCGACGAGGGACAAGGGATCCTTTGAAGGGCGTCTTCAAGGTTCAAGGATGCCGGGGGCTTCCGCGGCAACTCCTGACGACAGACGGTCGCTTAGGGAGTTCAAGGTCGAAGAGTTACAAGGAGCGCACACTCAAAAGTAGTGTGATGACTTAAAGAAGTCCAAGGGAGATTGAGTAGATTCAAGTTAAAGAGAAGTACAAGAGATATTGTCGGTTTATATAAGTGTGTACCCGGCACACAGACCAAGCAGTGTTCTCAGTAGAAAGACTGAGGCAGATATAAATGGAAAGGTTGGCTGTGCGATAAAAGAAGGGAAGGGCTGTGTAACTAGTTACGCAGGAAGTGAGATGACGTCCGTGAGAAGAAGAAGAAGGCCATGCGTGGCGTGTAACAATAGAAGCCACGTTTAGGCGTAAGGCGTTCTAGAAGAACGGTGAGAAGAGAGTTCAACGAAGATGGCGAGTCGTCAGGCGAGCAAAGTGAAGAAAGAAAAGAGCAATCGTAACATGGACCACGAAAGGTTTGATAGGTTGGGTAACTTTGGTGCCGCCATGCTTTGCCACTCTGACCAACAAGTGTCCGCAGGGCTTGCTGCCTCAGTACTTCTTGAATGTGCAACGCTCAGGGTAAACTGTCCGCCCCCTCCCTCCGTCGGGAGGGTACGTGCAACAGCAACAGGGGCATGTAGCATAGGTGTGGGTGGAGGGATCGAGGTTGAACTTTTTCCGAACCATGCGTATGTCACTGGGGAGATATCCCCCACCATACTGAGCACTCTTCCCTGTTTCCACAGTCGGATCACCAAGAATGGTGCTGAGCAGAAGGTTCAGCAGGCCTAATAGAGCGTTACACCAAGGGCGTGCGATATGACCGAAAACGTTAAGAACGAGTGCGATGACCATGGGCAAAAGGATAGTCAGGTTAGCGTTATGGAAACCTTGGTGAGATTTACGCTCTACTAACTCATGAGCAACCGAAGATAATAACCTCTGAAGGCATCTCACCAGTATGGACTATTTCCGCTGCCTGGCTCTTCTGATCCGCGTTTTCTGGAGTCTGAACCTCCAAAGTTATCTTGATGGTTGTGACCGCCGCATGAGCATGATCTATGTTTCTGGTCAATTCACCACAGAGTAACCTATTTGTCTCGTCCCCTGTGGTGTCTAGGTGCGTGATTCTCTGCCTCTTCTCCATCAACCAAAGTAACTCATCATCCACTGTTTTCAAAACCATTTCCTGCATTCCCTGCGCATCCAGGCCCTCTACGACAGTTGAAATTCTCTTCGTCCGTTCATGTAGCTCATGATCTATGATTGCAAGCGCTGTGAAAGTCTCGCCTGCAGTGTTGTTGAATCGTCGCAGTGGAGATGGACTCGGTACCACATTCGATGTGGTGGTGGCTTCACGATGCTCAGGACGTATTGTTTCCTCTTGCAAGGTCATTTTGAAAATGTCCCTTGTGATGTCCTCGATTGACGTACTCTGTAGTATCATCATTGCATAGGTGTCCTGACCGTGCACAAGGTCTTTAATTTACCTCCTTGACTGATAACCTAGCCATTGCAGCCATCACATCGCAATAGCTTGCCTAGACCAGTTGTTCAGCCACTAATGATAGACCACATAGACGAATATCCATACCTCGGCAGATGCCCCATTATGGCGCTGCACACAATTGCGGTCGTTGCGCTCATGGTTCCGTTTTTCTTCTTTATTGACTTCCCTTCCCACCTCCCCACAGATGGTGCAGACGCAAAGGACCATTGTGGAGAGAAAATGCCAGCCAGGGGATGTATCATTTCATATTTCTATGTACTTGGTATCCCGGCGACTTACAATGACTTACAAAAACATTTACAACAACGCACGATGTAGGACAAGCAGTGTCTTTGTCTTTCACGACAACCTTGACAATAACAATGACTTACAGCAACCATTGCCCTTGGCAACCTCGCTTTATTCTCAATACAAATTAGTTGTTTCCCTTTTAGTCAGTTTCCAACACAATAGACTAATGGCCTTTATTAGCCCTGCTGCTTTGCTCATGATCACAATCCCACCGCCCCAAGATGGTCATCATTGTGAGTGGTACATTTTTCTCTCTATCCGAAGCTGATGGTGATGAACAGCGTCATATCCGCCTTGTTCCTGCCAACGCACGAGCATCAAAGCCCAGGCGTCATCTGTCGCGGAAATCAGTGGTTTGTCAACCTTTATTTCCCACTTTCTGACCGCATCTGACAAGGAGCACAAGACAGCCCGTGGCTGGAAGCTCCATATGTTGAAGGAAATGACAAGCATCCTGTTTGCGGTCGCTCTGTTTGGTGTTGCCTGTCACTTGGCAAATTGGGGGCTGCAGGTGATTGTGGCCCCCTTCGTCACTTCTTGAATGGCCCTCTGACTGGCCCTCTGACCAGCCCATTAGTGGTCCACTTATACATATTCCACAACAGAAGCAAAATTTGTAGATAAATAAGATCTGAAAAATTATCCATGTAATAATAGTCAGAATATGTATCACCTTCACACCGTAACTCTGGTATCGAGCCTGAGTTAGAATTTGACCCCTAATATGTTCTTCAGACATATTTGGCAACAAATGCCAACTCTGTGGCAGCAACAAATTATATAATATATTTTGAATATCTTGTGAGATACAATGTTAACACAACAGATGCTTTGTTATTGTTTAGGATAAATTTGGACATATTATTCTTCCTCTTTTGGATGACTAAGTTTCTCTTACAGGGTCAAATACATTTTCTTGTAATGTTGTAGAATATTTATTGCAAACTTACATATTGTTTTTCTGAGGCAGAATTTGTTTATCAAAAGATTAAGGGAGAACAGGTGTGAAAGGGGGAAAGGGGAGCCAAGGCCAACACCTATTTTGGCTATTTTGGCTAGCCTTGGTTGTATCAAGTGCTGTCGCCTACCACATATTTTTCCACATGTATTTCCCTTTTCGGCCATGTCATGTTCAAACTCAGCCATCGTCTAGCCTTTTGCTTCATACCATCACCATACCTGCTATACAACCATACCTTCGAAGCAGCTCTCTGTCCCTTACAGTCATATGCACTTACGTGTAGTTATATGGTCATCCACTGTACTAAATAAGGATACCATTGCTATTCCCCATAGTGCACTAGGGGCAGTTCCTGGGTGACATTGACCCAAGCGTCTAGGGATAGACAATACATCTGGTCCTACCATTCACATACATAAATACAGGTCATTGTCACATTGTCATATCTCACATTACAAGGTAGCTCAACACTGGGGTTATCCTGTCTCTGTTATTTTTTGGTTATATCCACTTCCAACCTGTTTGCTGTCTTCCACACAGGTCATTCACTTCCAACCTGTTGCTGTCTTCCATGCAGGTCAAAATTTCTTTCTTTGTGTCCATTAAAATATAAGCATCTCAACTTCTCATGCTAAACTCCATCTTGATGGCAATATACATATCAGGGCAATCCCTCCTACTTCTCCTGAGTGGGCATGGACTGCTGGCCATTAGACTGAACATGATCAATGCATTCTTGGCTCACTCCCTTCCCATCATCATCCCCCCTCTGCTGCTTCAATGGCCTCAAATATACCTAATGCTTTGGTTGTAAGTGGCTATGATTTTCATAACATTCTATTATTAAAATAAAAAATTCCAGAACCATCCTCCTGTGCTGGTACAGTACATCAGTATTCAGGCATGCCACATCATCAGATTGAACATCTTCATGTTCAACAAATGCATTGCTTGCACTCTCCTTCTCCACCTCCCATTCAACATCAGCCTCCTCCACTATTACCTCCTTCCCCTCTCCCTGCTCCCTTGCATTTTCCTCACCCCCCACAACCTCAAAGAGTGGACCATACTGCAAGGTTGATGCAGAACTTTAATTCTGATCATCAAAGGCGCCACTCTAGGCATTCCAATCATGCCTCCACCATCCATTCTGCCAATGCTCATGCTGGTCCTGTACATCCTTCTTCCATTCCATATCAGAATGTCATTGATTTCCAGCATGAAGCAGATCAGCAAGCTCAGGCTGGCATAATTTATTTCTTGCTTCAGCAACATTCACAGCATTAGAGACAAATGGAGCAACAGCAGCAACAAGCTTTGGTTCAGTGACAGTGGGAGCATCAGAGATATTTGGAGCATCAAAGACATTTGAAGCAGCAGAGACAAGCTCAGCTTCAAAGGGAAATGGAAATCCAGGCCCTATAGGAGCAGCAGGAGCAGATACAACTTCAGCAAGAGCTGCTGCATCAATGGCAATTGGAGCAACATCAGCTGGCTATATTATGATGACAGATGGGACACCAAATACAATTGCAGGTGAATCAACATGCATTACAGGAGCTGCAGAATCAGGAGCAAAATGAAATCCAACAAGTACAACAGCTCTCTCAAACACTTCTTTCTCAGGCCCTTGGTGAACATAGTCAGCGTTTAGCTGAACAGTATGACCAAGATCAACAGAGACAACAACAAAATAATGCACAACCTGATTCTCCTCCATCATCACCATTGCCATTGCCACCACCTTCTCCTGGTCCTCCATCACCCATACCTTTTCAAAGATCACAATCTTCACTTGTGGTTCCTGTTCCTGCTCCTGCCCCTATTCCATCTCTTAGAACACCATCTCCAAGACCTTCTTTGCCTCCTCCAAATCCAGATCCAGATTCAGATCCATCAGATTCCAGCTCCAGTGACTCTGATGATCTTCAAGGTGGTAATAATCCACAGCCTCCATTGCATGTTCCACCTGGTGGAATACCATATGCTGAGCCTGTCCAGCTCCATTCTTTTGATCCCATGGACATTCAATGTTTCCACTGCCATGCTTTACATTTTATATCAGAAAAACTATCCAACTCCAGTCTTCGTAATCCTTGCTTTGGAATGTGTTGTCTGATTCTCAAGATCATAGGGAATTTAAAAAGAGAATTTGCCAGTACAACAATACAATGGCATTTACCTCTGTGGGTGTTAAGATGGGAAATGGGGGAATTCAAGGAGCTGGACCTGCTTCATTTCACATCCATGGTGCACTCCATCATCTTATGGGAGCTCTCATTCCACCCGAGGATCATCAACCTTCATTTGCTCAGCTCTACATCTATGATCCTGTGGAGGCAACTGATAGACGGGTCCAACGTAACCATCAACTGGATGGGGCCATACTTTTGGATTTGCATGAGATGTTGAGAGAACACCATCCTCATGCTCCACTCTACAAATAGGCCTATGAGATCATGAGGGTGAGTATTTTTGTTTTCATTTGATATCAACTACATATGCTGACAGAACTGTGTAGGCCAAGCCTCCAGAGGAACATATTGATGTTCGTATGCGAATCCACCTACAACAGGGCACTGATGCCAGAAGATATAATCTACCTACTGTGGAGGAGATTGCTGCCGTTGTTCCAGGAGAGGCCTCTTCCAATGTTGGAGTTAATCATGACATTATTGTATGCCTTCAAGGTGGTGGCCTGCATCGTATGTATTAGCAATCTTCATCCATCCTATCTGCCACTCCATTATGTTCTTTTCTTTCCAAAAGGTGAAGCAGGCTGGCATCTGGATATTCCCTTGCAGCAGCAGAATGGTCACCAGCATCGCTCCAAAAAGATCACTCAAATCCTTTGGCATGCCTATAGACTTCACGTGCGCCCTGAAAATGTGGAACCATCCAATCTATTCAAGGGAGGAAGATTATTCCAACAGTTGGTCTGTGATGCTTGGGCTTCCATTGATCAATGCA
>JBBPQL010001161.1:0-12233 GCA_038092515.1 Boletus subparvulus | reverse complement strand
AACGCCACCCTCCTTTCCACCCAGGAAATATATATGGAGAGCATGGTGAGCCTTCCAAACAGGTCAAGGACATTGAACAGGAGTCAACCTGGAAGCAATTAGTTGGAGAAGAACCTCCTCGAGCACCAGACACTCCTAATGTCCCCAGTGGCTTACTGCCATCACCGACACCGTCTGAAGATGATGTCGACCACCTCACCAGGGAAGGGGGAGACAGTTTAGTCTCCTTCTTGTACTCGTGCGCAATACCTTTTGTGGAGTCCTCCAACGCTCCCAATTACCGGGAATGGTCATACCACTTTAAAGATCCTTGCTCGGCTGTGATGGTTTTGTTTGGGTATAAAACCTATCAACAGACTGTAGCAAGTGTAGAAATAGTTAGTGGGTATGATTGGTTTGTCCCAAAAGAGACTCGAAAGGAAAGGGAGAAGTCCGGGAGAAGTCTGTTCGACGGTACTCAGTGTTTAAGAACAAGTCCGAGTGGAATGCGAGCATTAGTCCGAGCGGTTTCGGGCCTATGGAATGAAAGAGAAGAATAGTAAATACACAGTAGACAGTTTACTGCGTTCGGTGTTGAAGACAGTGACGGTGATGGTAATTGTGAGCCAAAAGGGAGCTGGTATTTTCGATACCGTACATGGATATTATAGTCCTAGCATTCTCGGACTCTAACTACAACCAGAAACTACTAGCCGTGACATGAAACCCAAAAGGGTAATGAAAATACACTATTGGAAATGAACAGACAGGCGCCACCATCTGTCTAGACAGAATGGAGCATTTTATATAGTGGCCGTCACATGTGATCGGTCCGGAGTTAAAAAGACCTAAAGAAGAACAATGATGAGATCGCTGAAGTCCGTGGAAGGCACGTGGCAAGGAAGGATGACGGGACCGAGAAGTAGTGGAATGGATGATGATAAGATAAGGACAAACAGATAGTTCTGATATAGAAGACCGAGATGACCAACGCTACGGAGTACTGGAGTGCCTTCGGACTAAGACGGCTGGGCTTGGACTTGTCAAAGATGCATCAAAGAGGATATTAGAGTGAAAGGGGACTCTGGGAAATGTGGGGGAAATGGAGAATATGCCTACAGAGATGTACCAGTCTCTACATCTGAGGGGGATTTTAGATGCTGACTGTCCTCAGTCAGCTACGCACGTTGTTGTTTGCTGACTAAGCTGTGGACGTGGAGTTACAAGTCCAAACAATGAAAAACTCGTGTTCCGTGCACGGTCTTTCTCTCTTCATCTATCATCATCCAAGCGGCATGTTTCAATTCCAAGCTAAATTCAATCAGTTCCACACAATGACTGACATGGGCCTAGACCATCGGCGGGCCATCAAGGCAAGGTACAAGACGGTGGTGGAGACCCTCGACGCGCTCACGAGGTGTGTACCTGATGACAAGGAGGAGTTGTGAGAGGAGATAGAGGATTGGGTGGAACGGTTTGACCGTGCGATGGTGAGTAGTCCGAGTAACTCGGAGTTGAACTGGGCTAACACGGGCTTACATTCGGTAGGGTGAGTGGATGGCCACCGAGAAGGAGGCAGACCAACTCCAGGTCTCTGCAGAGCCAGAGGGCGAGGACGTGGCGTGGATCGTGGACGCTGAACGGGTGCAAGTGGGGTGGAAGGAGAGGATGGAGAAGGAGTGGCCGCTGCGCTAGCGGCGAAATCAAAGATGGTCAAGCCCGAGGATGCTGCATGCAAGCACGCGCCCCCGGCCACCCAAGGGTTGGTGATCGATGTTGACGAGGTGGAAGATGTGGTAGCGCTGATGACGGAGCGAGCCTCGTCAAAGGCGGTCTCCACCTTGGTTAGTTCGTCGGGGGTCAAGGTGAGTTTTTAGCAGTTGGGTCAGGTGTTACACACTGATACCTGATTATTTCTTTTTTAGTGAGGTTGAGATGTGGAGGAGGATGATGAGAGTGACAATGCTGGTGCACAACGGAAGAGGCCAGCACCAACAGTGGTAATGAAGAAAGATACAAAGTTAGTTTGTCGGCCCGCGAATCAGTCCTGCGACAAGTGCCGAGAAGCGGGGGTGATCTGCTTCAAGGGCCCGAGCACGGTGTGCCAATGCTGTCATGCACGCAAGGCGGCATGCTCAGTCGCGGGGGGTCATAGTGGCCTGAGGAGGAAGGGGACGGTGACGGTGACAACGGCAACAATGGCACCGCCTCACGGTAAGTGCTTTTTATAATGGTTTTTATTTTTGTCGGGCTAACGATATGACAGCACTCTGGCCATTGCAAGCGATGCAAACAGTCGAAGGACAGCGGATCGCCGCAGCCTAACGTGCCATCAATTTGGCCAGCAGCAGCAAGGACGAGGGCGACAGAGGGAATGAGACAGAGGAAAGCGAGGTGGAGTTGATGGAGGTATTGACAAGCAAGATGAGGATGGAGTGCGGGAAGGGGAGTGCGGCGAAGGCGAAGGCAACACCGAAGAGGACAACAGCAGCACCGAGGAACCCCGCCCACCTGCACGGACTGCTTACCCGCCGGGTGGACCTAGTCCATGCACGGCTCATGGAGATCCACAGCACTATCTGGGCACTTGAGGTCGAGCATGAGGGCCTCCTTGTTGAGGTCACCAAGATCATGGAGGAACTCGACGGTGACGACTTGTAACGTAGTCACTTGTTTGTAAGGTAGTCAGTCCGCTTTTTTGTACAAATGAAAGACCAAAATGCAAAAGAGATGGGAGGGGGAAATGAAAACAACACTGAGAGCGGCAAAACGAGGGGGTGATGGAAGTTTGACGGACTTCTGCCTGGTTTGGCTTCATCGGTCCACTTCTTATCATCTATCCCTTCTGGAGTTACCTCAGTCTACAGATCGGTGTTTGGGGAAGATGGTCTATGTTTTATAAACGGGCGCGGTGTCTCGGCACGCATTCGAAGGTGAAGTTCTGACTGTAGGGGACAAGAGACACAAGAGAGAGAGAGGAGAGACGGACTAAGTGTATTGATTTTTCTTTGTGATGTTCTATGGAGGGGCGGAGATGTGAATCGGTATAAGGAGGGAAGTAGAGGCGCCGGACTAATCCTGGGGTGAAACAGAGGTAATGGAATATGTATAATCCGACGGAGTATTGGTCATGTAGCCGGACTAGTCCGGGTCTTTGTTGTCAGGCTCTTCAACGTCTGCTCCTGCCAGCTTGTCCAGTACTTCGTCATCTAGACCTGTGAGTTCGGTAACTGGTATGTTAGTTTGAAACCGAGGATAGCAAGGTAGGAGATGGAATGCTGCATATCGCAGTTTGGAGACCATGCCGTCTAACTCGGCCAGTATATATGATCCTCCAGTAGTCTGATGGAGGACCACCATTGGACTGAGGTATAGTTCTTTTTCAACTCATGTGTTTCGGACTAAGACCAGACTTCCATGACGGAAATCAAAGTCTCTAATCCAGTTCTTGAAAGCAGCCTCAAAGTGCTTGATGGACTCAAAGCAGGCCTTGAGGACTCGCTCGCGGATCGATTCCAAGTCGTCCTGACGCTTTTGGAGCTGTCGGGCTCTCCAAGCAATCAGTCTGGCCGAGGATAGGGGTTCGGTATCTGGTGGGGGGACAAGGAATGTAGCCTCGGAGATGTCAAAAGGAAAGAGTGGCTCGACACCATGAACCATGAAGTAAGGGGACAAACCAGTGGATCGGACTATTGTGACGCGCTCAGCCCAAAATACCGAGTGAGTGACGGAGTACCAGCGAGACTCCCCCCCATGGGAACTTTTGACGATGGCCTCCTGGACATCGTAATGATGCTGTTTGACCATGCTGTTAGCCTGAGAATTGTAGGGGGAGATGCGGATATGGCGGATACCATATCGGTCTGCGAAGATGTCTAGTGCTTGGACAAAAGCAGGACCATTGTCAGTAATAATTTCGGAGAGGGGACCCCACCAGCAAAGGAGGTCTTCAAAGATGAAGGAGGAGAGTGTGGTGGAGTTCTTGGAGCGCAACATGCACCATTCTGGGTAAGCGGTCAGCGCACACCGAGCCTGGACTATACATATACCGATAATCACCAGAATGGGGCATCAACATCATGTTGATGTGGACTTTGCAGAATAGTCCACCGATGATCAGAACAGTTGGGGGAATGTGGAAATGTTGTGTCTGGCGGACTTGGCATTCGTGACAAGTCCAAATGAACCACTTGACATCGTCTACTAGCATTGGCCACCAGAATCGGAGGAGAAGACGGGTTTGGACTGTGAAGACACCTTTGTGCCTGAGGTCATTGTGAGCCTCTCTAATCAGTCTGTAGTGCCTTCCCTCTGGTGCTACTTGTTGGTGTCAGCCGTGTGCTTCGCATTACCATAGCGTGCCATGGAGGAGGAAGAACTTCATCGCCGAATTGATGAAGGACTGGAATTCTGCGTTGGTAAGGTCAGCAGGGCACTCTCTGGTGTCAAGGAAGCCACGGATGGAACACATCCGAGCCTCTTTAACCAGTGCTTTGGGAGACCGAGGAATAACAGGAGAGTCCAGGGTAGAGACCGGCTCGGAGTGGGACAAAGTGAAGACTGTCACGTAGGTAAGGGGAAAATGGGGGACAGTGTTCGGTAAAAAAAATGGGCAGTCCGAAGGGGGGAGAGAAGTGAGGTGATATAAGGAGATGTAGTCCGACAAGATACAGACCACCGAGTCAAACGGTATCGTTCGGTCATTCAGCAAGGTGATGCAAAATGAATATGAATCGTCCAGCCAACCCTTGACGTCATCGACCTCAGGAGGATTGAGCGGGGCTTGGGGACGCTGGGATAGACCGTCCAGTCCTGCATGCTTCTCTGCCGGGATATGGCGGAGCTCAAAGTGGAATAGAAGAATACTGGCGATCTATCTATTGATGGTCGCATTCAGTTGGAGGTCAGGGTTATTGATCATACCCTTAACGTATTTGGCATCTAGTTCGACGACAAGGTTAGTGACTCCGAAAATGAAAATACGGACTGAGTGCAAGGCCCGAAATAGTCCGTATAGCTCAAGCTTCGCTTGAGAGTATCGGCTCTCGACGCTTGTGAGACTAATGGAACAGAATCAGTTCGGATAGCTTTTGCCATCCTCACCTTCTTGGGATGAAATGAAACCGACTGTGATGAGTGAAGTGTCCACTGCAAGGACTACTTCCTGACCGGACGCATAGTCCAGCCATTGGAGTGCGGGTGATTGGATGATCTTGTCCTTCAGATGAGCCATAGCATCGCACTGGGCGTCTCCCCATTCAAAGGGGACACCCTTGTGGGTAAGGTTAATGAGGGGCTGAGAGATAGTGGCAAAGTCACAGATGAAAACGCGGACTACTCTGCAGGTTCCTAAGAACCCTCAGACTTGCGTTAGAGTCTCGCATTCCGGCCAGTCATGGATCTTCTGCACTTTAAGTTCGTGGGGGATTCAGCCCTCGAATGTGCACTTGTGACTGACAATGGTAGCGTCAGGGGCAGCAAGGATGAATTTTTTTGTGGAGACCATTGCACTAACATTCTGTAGTTGTTGGAGTATTCTGTGAACAACGGTCAGGTGTTTCCAGATGAAGGTACCGATGCCAGAGTTTTCGGGGATGGTTTTGTAAGTCCTGTCGGGATTTTGGTGTTGGGTGGTTTCGGTCTTGATGGGGAGGTCATCGATGAAGGGCATTGTATGGTGTGGGATTTCTTCTTGTAGGATAAAAGCCATATTGGCCTGATAAATCTGAACCGCGTTAGTATGACCCATCGGAAGGGTCATGCACCAATAGGATCCAAGAGGACTGTTGAACGTGGTCATGTCTCGGGACTCAACATGCAGCGGACGCTGGTCATAGCCTGCAAACAAATCCATCATTCCATACACGGCGTACCCACCGAAGGATTCAGCAAGGTGTTCGACAAACGGGGAAACCAATGAGTTCCTGATAGTGACAGTGTTGAGGGGTTGGAGGTCATGAACCAGGCGGAGGGTCTTCCCATCCTGCTTGAGGATGCAGAACCAGTGAGAGCGGTAAGCAGCGGCGGAGGGTTCGTAGACACCAGAGGCGATTCGGTCTTTGATGATTTGAATTACCTGATCCCAAGATGACGGCATGATCGGTATATTGCAGAGTACCCACGGAGTGTGAGGCACTGTCAGGATTTTGACAGGTGGGAAGTAGCAGTCATCGAGTCAGCCTCTCTCGGCTGGTATCCACGCAAAAGCAGTTTCATGGTTGAGGACGATCCATCGGACTAACTTCAGCTCTTCGGGCCAAAGCCAGTTTGCAGGGTCGAGGTTGAGTGCGTCAGAGCGTGTCTGTGTGAATCAAACTCCGGGTATGAATTCCGGAGGGTGAGTAGGTGATGGTACAAGTCCGGTGAGAGGATTGTCCAGTAGCCAACGCAGTACTTGGTATTCCTCCTCGAGAGGAGCCAAGAATGGTTGGACTTTCTTTGCAACTGGCTTGTAAGCCAAGGAATGGGTAATGGGGTCAAAGGTATAGGTATGTAGAAGTAAGGGCGTCAAGGTGGGATGGTAGCAGAACGGTCTGAGTGGATGACGCAAACTGGTAAGAAGGCGACAAGGCATAGTCCGAGATCTCGGTCTTAATAGACTGAGCCGGGGGAACAGAGGACGAGAAGTTAAATGAGGATATAAGGGAAGTGAGCGTGCGTGAATCTCCCCAACCTTTCGGTGGCTCATCAAAACCTAAAAACCCACCTCCACAACGGACTGGTGGTTTGTGCACAGTAGTTTCCATTGGCATCTTGGGCATCCTTCGGTCCATGCATGTTACAGACCCATATTAATTTTCCCAGATTTCTCCCTATTTTTCCTGATTTTCTAGAGCGACTTTCGCATTTAGCCCCTATCTATTAGCCCCTATCACCCGAAACCAATGAATGCTCAAGTCCCTTCACAGTCCAGACCCTTTCGCCTCATGGATACCATGTGTATTGCAGTGCGCCTCATGTTCACCACATGTTGGCCTCATGTTGGCCTCACCAATCACACATGGTGTGCAGCCTCACACATGTTTGCCTCATGACTCACACATGCACACTGCCTACCTTACCTTACCCTCATGATTAGCTTCTCTTCCATTACATGGATGTACCCAGCCATCCCCCTTATCCTAATCTTGTTCCTCGCCGTTGGTTTAGAGGTGCTCCTCCTCGCCCCTTTTTGCATAATCGCGTCGCTCCTCTTTGACCTAGAGAACTTCTTAGGCTACCTGCACGTTACCGCGAAGACTACATTTGTCACCACCCGCGTCGTACCTAGTTTACGCAGAGTACCTCATTTCGAAGCTCCAATACACGTACCCAGGCCACGTAACCCTTCTCCACATCCACCGCCCCCATACGTCTGAGGACCTCGCGTGATCCTTGAGGACAAAACTGACGAGTCATTGTCAAGCTAGATCTGGATCGAGTTAACCAACATCAGAGATTAACACCGGATCAAAAGAAGCGCTTCCAATCTCACGTCACATCTCTTACCAAACACAAATCAGATAAATCTTACACACCTGATTCCCCCTATCACCATATCTTGAAGACATTGTGTTGTCTCAAGAAACAAACCACTTGTACTATTTGCAAAACTGTATGAACCAGTACCTCATCGCTTTTTGCTACTTGTTCACAGTCATTCTCTTGTTCCTTGCATTCCTTATCTGTTGAGCAGTACCTGCAGGTCAACCAATTAACATTGACCTTTATCGCAACAACACAATCCTTTCCTTTGCTATCACCGATCCCTCCCTAGTCAGCTATGTAGTACCGAAAGGCGAAACCCAAGAACAAGGAGAAGTTGATAACTCCTGGGAAAACCAAGAAGGTTGGGGAAACGAAGACAGTTGGAACCACACAGACGACTGGACCCCTGCTGAAAACCAACCCCATATCGCAACACCCGAGTGGATTGACTGGGTATTCAACTACATAAATATCAACCAAATCAGAGAGATCGCAGGATGCCTCTTTGCACAGAACTTCCGCACTCAGTTTGAAGAAGCAAACAGGTACCCTTTCCATGCTGACACACCACACCCAAGCATCCCGGAACTCGAAGACTCACCAGTTGAAGAAAAACAACAAGGCCAGTGGGAGATAAACACTAACAACGAGATCCCAGGCCTTGGTAATTTCGAGAACGCAGAGTAAACTTCTTTTCTAGTCTAGTTACAATCTCGCTTGACCCGCTTGTAATCTAATCTAAGCCTTTCTTTCCACCATGGCTAGCTACAACCCCCACAACTTCAACCTTGGTCAGTTCATGAACGACCTCTATCAGCAACCCGATCTTGATGCTCAGTTCAAATTCTTGGGAGATCAGTTTGAAGTAATCAACTCCTATTCTCTAATGTTAGAGAAAGAACTACAGAAAGTGTCCACCCTTGTCACAACTCTACAAACCCCATCAGCACCAGGAGGCCTGGGTGTACCCCCAACCAGTGGGACTTCCAAGAAAGTAGAAGTATTTGCTGATCCAGGCAACTTCAATGAAGAAATCAGCCACTCTGAGGAATGGTGGTTAAAGATGAAGACCTGGCTAAACATCAACAAGCTGACCATCCCTCCAAAGTCTTATGATGCCGTAGTAGCAGTACTCTCTCAAATGAAACAGAAAGCAGGAACCTTCTCTGCTCAACGGCTTGAGAAAGGAATAGCCTACACGTGGACTGAACTTGAAGTGGACATAGTAAAACAGTACTGCCTGACAGCAAGACCAGATTGGGCCAGACAGAAGCTTTGGAAGCTCAAACAAGGAAACACCTGATTATGCGACTATGTCAACCTCTTTACCAAGTACTTTAAGGATGCAGGAATTGGCCATTCTCATGCCATAGATATTCTGGAACAGAATATGAATGCCGAAATCCGAGATCAGATCATCTGAGAAGGAAAGAGATCTAGCACTGACATATATGGTTACCTTGAGTCAGTACGCACAATCGGAGAAATGATGGAAACCATGAACTTCCTCCACAAAGGAAGAATAGGCTTTTTCTCTATGACCGGTGCATTATCTCGCTTCCAATCCCAAAGGGCAACCCCTGATCTGAATGCCATGGACATTGGTGCAGTAAACGAGAGTTGGAATGAAAGTGAAGATGAGGAACATATTGATGCTTTCTCCAAAGGAAAAGCCAAGTGTTTCACCGGATGTTTCAACTGCGGAGCAGATGGACATCTCGGTAAAAATTGTTCTAGACCCTCGACCAAATGTCGTGAATGCAATTGGTCTTGAGGAGATCACAAGAAGACCTGCTCTAAGTCCAGGAAGATCAGAGCAACTGAGGAAGATGCCCCTATGGATAAGGGAAAAGGTAAAGCAACTTGAACGATCTGGGTGTTCCAGTTGCCAAAGTATCTAGTGAGTACCATAGTCTAAATTATCATAGTCGAGTGGGGTCTCCAATTGAATTGGAGCTTGGCCAGGGCTCCAAACCGGTGCTTAATTCCGCTTATACTCACATCTCTAGTTCAATCCCAGATGACGCTCGTATTCGCTCCTTTAGCAATCGAGACATAACCTTGACCATAGAAATCTCCCCTAGTCGCCATACTCAATGTTTCATGAAGACTAAAGCCTTGCTTGATAGCAGAGCCAATACTATATACATTGACAAGGCCTATGCTCAGAAAATGAAACTCCCATTGACCCCACTATCTAATCCAGTGCTGGTGTATAACGTTGACGGAATGCGAAACACTGCCGGATCAATCACTTATTGTGCCGAGATCATTATTCAGTTCCAGGAATATTGCAAGAAAGTTACAGCAGAAATGACCAATTTGGGAAAGAATCAAATGATTCTTGGTTACACGTGGCTTTTGTGTCATAATTGTGAGATTGATTGGACTACAGGAATGGTCAAAATGACTCGGTGTCCCGGGACATGCCATACCTTGAAAGGGAAACCCCCTTTTGCTCGACAAATTGAATCTGAAGAATGAGATTCTCTAGCACACATTCTTGCCTTGAAACAAGAGGAATCAGTCCCTAAAACTGATTCAAAACCAGCAAACCTAGTACCATGAATGTATCACCAGTACCTAAAAGTGTTCTCAAAAAAAGAATCTGAAAGGATGCTGATAAGGAAACCTTGGGATCATGCTATAGATCTCAAAGAAATGTTCAAACCAAAGAAAGAACGACTCATACCGCTTTCATCTGAAGAAAAGAAGGAGATATCCGATTTCATTGATGATCAACTATCAAAAGGATACATCAGACCTTCTAAATGAGAACAAACCTCCCCAGTATTCTTCATTCCAAAGAAAGATGGACATAAACACATGGTACAGGATTATCACTACTTGAATGGACACATGGTAAAGCACAATTATCCACTTCCATTAATCTCTCAACTTGTTGACAAACTAAAAGGATCAAAATGGTTTACCAAAATAGATCTCTGATGGGGATACAATAATGTTCATATCAAAGAAGGCGATGAATGGAAGGCTGCTTTTGTCTGTCATTGAGGATCCTTTGAACCTGTGGTAATGTACTTCGGGTTATGCAACTCACCAGTCACATTCCAAACCACGATGAATGAAATCTTCTCGGACATGGATGACGTCATGGTGATCTACATCAATGATCTCATGATCTATACCAAGACAGACAATATCCAAGAACATGAAAGGATCATAAAAAAAGTTCTAAAACGCCTTGAAGAACATGATCTTTTTGCGAAACCAAAGAAATGTACTTTCAGCGTCCAAGAAGTGGAATTCCTTGGCATGATAGTCTCTAGAGAGGGGATCAAAATGGACAATTCCAAGGTAAAAGCCATTAAGGAATGGCCTACACCTAAAATGGTCAGAGGAGTATGAAGCTTTCTCGGATTAGCAAACTTCTACTGCAGATTCATCGAAGGATATGCACAAGTCGCACGACCTTTGAATGATCTGACAAAAAAACAATACCCCCTTTGCATGGAAGGAGGCTCAACAGATGGTGTTCGACACCCTGAAGCTTTGCTTCACCACAGCCTCTATCCTTGCCTATCCTGACAATGATAGAGTCTTTCGCCTAGAAACAGATGCCTCAGACTTTGCCACTGGAGCGGTACTTTCCATAGAACAAAATGGAAAATGGCATCCAGTAGCGTTCTCCTCTCACTCAATGACCCCAGAAGAATGTAACTACCCAGTTGCAGACAAAGAAATGCTTAGTGTTATCAGATCATTGGAACAATGGCGATACTATCTAGAAGGTGCACATCACCAGTTTGAGATCTGGAATGACCATGCAAACTTACAATGGTTTATGAAACATCAAGATCTCAATCGACATCAAGCTAGATGGGCCCAATATCTCAGCCGCTTCAACTTCAAATGGCTTCACAAAGCTGGTGCAACCATGGGAAAAGCAGACACTCTGTCACGATGAGAAGACCATGCAATAGGAATCGAAAAAGACAATACAAGGGTACTTGTCATACCACCGGAACAGATCAGTAGTGTTACAGAAGTACACATTGCAACAGATGCTGACATTATCATAGACACAATCAAGGATATCCTTTTTGATCTTAAGGAACCAGATCTCATTCCATTACGGAAACAGTATGTACTCAAAAATCGGGTCTTCTATGATGAAAATGGAAAGGTCTATGTCCCTGATGACCAAGCATTGTGCTTAGATATCGTCAAACTACACCACGACACTCCAATAGCAGGACATCCAGGTAGAGAAAAGACACCAGAACTCGTTCAAAGAAGCTATACTTGGCCTGGAATGAGTACATTCATCAAGGAATACACAAACTGATGTGAAAGATGTGCTCGAATGAAGCCATCTAATCTTGCTCCGCCAGGAAAGCTTCACCCCCTAAGACTACCAGACACCCCATGAACAGAAGTCACTGCAGACTTTACCACAGACCTACCATTGTCCAATGGGTTTGACTCAATCCTAGTAGTAGTAGATCGCTTCTCAAAGGAAGTAGAGTTTATTCCCTGCAACAAAACAACCACAGCTCTTGACACTGCTTGACTCTACCTCTATAATGTATGGAAGAACCATGGACTTCCCAGCAGCATAGTATCAGATCGAGGACCACAGTTTGCATCACAAGTCATGAGAGACTTATGTAAATGGCTAGGCATCCAACCAAAACTCTCCACCACATTTCACCCACAGATGGATGGACAAACAGAGAGGATGAACAGAGATCTTCAACAGTACCTTCGTCTCTTCACAGCGGAGAAACAACATGAATGGGTTGATTGGCTACCAATAGCGCAAT
>JBBPQL010001160.1:0-12235 GCA_038092515.1 Boletus subparvulus | reverse complement strand
AGTTGGACTGACGGTCTCTACCTTGATAGTTAATCGACGAAGGCTCGGTATCCAAGCTCTGGTCTCTTGGGTCGTCGGTGTTAGAGCCCGATGATCTGCCAGTCCTGCGAAATGTATGATGTACTTTTTGATGATGTTCACACTTCCTCGGTTAGCTAATATCTTGGGTGATTTACATGTCGTTCAGCTCACAGATGTGACTGGCCTTTTCGCAATGGATTTGTGCGTGGAAAACCCTTGGATTGTCGTCAAAAGGTCGCAATTTGCCATCGCAGTTCCAAGTACCGCTGTCCAATAGAAACAACCGTCTGACATCAAACCCTCCTTCCGTTGTTCCCATCTCGTTGTCCACGTTGTGGGGAGTCGGGGATACTGGAAGACGCTGGGGACCCTCATTCTACATTATCACGAATCCACAAAGGAACATATTGAAAACAAACGAAAGAGTCTCTTAGGCCTGTTTCAGCGTCCGAAGAATCAGTCATCCTGATAGTACAAGTCTTCAGTCCAGCTCTCGTACCCGTCTACCACTTCCAACATGCTCTTCGCGTTGTCTCGCGTTACTTAACGTCACGACGTGCCAGTGTAAGGGGAACCGTAGCGGCGTGTCCTCAAGGCGAGCGAGCTGTTGAATCGCGATCGCAGCTTTCGTGATGTCGCCATCGTACATTTTCGGTGCGTCGAGGAGTTTGCGGGTCTTTGGACCGATGAGGGAGGGATCTCCGTACGCATTGTGTTCTGGCGCAATGCGGTAGTTCCTCTTAGAGATCTCGGATCGTGACCTTGGAAAGGTTTAGAACGGTGTAAATAAAAGGCAGATTGGAAAGCACCTTGATGTTCCATGCAGGGTCAAGTTCAGCCACAAGTGACCTTCCAAGGCTAGGACCGGCCGCATCACCATCACGCTCCAGCAAGGATCGTCGATTACGGTGACTTGGCAAAATTTCCGTCTGGCGGAAAGTCAGCATGTTAAGGACCATACGTATAGAGCCATACATACGAAGCACTGTAGTGTCCGCACACGGCAGGACCTTTGAGGGCCAGTCCAGAGGACATTTGCACCTCCCGGGGCTTGTTGACCTCCCGGAAGAATCGTACCGCTTCTGTGCTCACGCGAATAGCAGCCCAGAAGTTTGACATCGAACATCTCCCGGGCCTTTACCTCGTTCACGGATTCGACTTCACCCCAAACTCTCGCACCGGCGCAACGACCTTGTTCCCGACCTTGAGCAAATGCTCAGTCATAGCGCGGCCAAAACCAGACGAGGCCCTGGTGACTATGTTCTATCGGGCTGAGCACCCCAGACGTGGACAGCATAAACGGGACGAACCGATCCAAACCTTAATGTCGACCATGATGGTTCTATAATTTGCGCGAGACTGGGATGATGCGAGTGGAGCATTTGATATAACAATCTATCCGTCTCCATCGCACAGCTTCGTTAAGTCAAGGGCCCGCTCGCACAGGTGCGACGGAATATGGAATTCGATAGTCAGCTATGGCTCCTGACAACCAAGGAAATTTCGGGATGGTTAAAAGTTACCGCGCAACTGTCATACCAGTGTCGTTGAGAATTTTCAAGACAAATAATCTTACAAACGTTGATCGGATCTAGTATGGCGGTGGGCAATTGATTTGAGGCGCGAAATCAGTTGATATGCAAAGTGCGAGGTTATTTCAAGAGTTGATGACGACTCGGACATGTTTGTATCCGAGGACACCCACATTGTTTCGAGACTCGAGACCTTGCTGACCCGAGTTTGAATGCTCGATTCTTCGTCCTTCAATCATCTATTTGCCTTTCCCCGTTATCATGGCGACCTTCCTGTGCAAGGGAACGTTATTGGGGGGTTCCTCGAGGTGGGCCAATTTCTCGATCGCGATGGCAGCTCTGCCTACGTCTCCGGTAAGATCGAGAGGACCTCGGATTGGCGCTTTGCTTCCAACATCCGCAAAATGACCCGAGGAAAGAGGAGGTATAAGCACTACTCTCCATTCGAAGGGCCCGGGGCCCAGGAAGTCATGTCGTAAGACACCTTATGGGATTGCTTAAATATTCATGGGCCGACGAGATCTGGGCTCGTTCAGTTACGAAAGAGCCGGGGGTATCTGAGCTACTGTTTGTTTCAGCTGCTCTACGATTAAATTCGAGTGCGTACTCGGTTGTGGCGTGACTGAAAATAGACGAGGCGCCGGTGGCTACGGCGTATGTATGGTGGGTATTCCAGTACTTGAACAGCAGGGAGAAAACGCACCAAAGCAAAGCTTGACGCCAGACATGATTACTTCTGTGTGCGGTCAATAAAATCGACCGTGACGGGTAGTGACAACAATCCACGAAATCCACGAGAGCGTGTGCGCAACCTCTACAAGAAAAGATCTCATCCATGCGGCAAAAATTTGCACGGGTCTTTGCCAAGTGGAGCCTTTGTACCTGCGCAATCCAGATTGCCGGTGAAACACGATCCATTCATGTCCGGATGTGATATAGCTACATGGATAGTGAGTACATTTTCTAGATCATGATGATTCGGTTTCAATCGACTTGAGTACCCTCACCAATCTCTCCTTTCTTAATGGTATCCAAAGGGTATCTCCGCCTCCGCCACCACCACCACCAGTAAGGATCAAGCCGTGATCCTTAAACTCGCCCAACAGTGCCCTCAATGCCGTATCGCTCGTTGCCACGAAATGCTCTCTTGCGAGAGAGAACAGTGCATCATAACTGAGTCCGAACTGCGCCATGTCAGTAGGGGCCGGGGCATCTGAGCCCGTGACTGCACCTGAAGCAGCCTCGGCGTTCTCGAGCTGTTTCGTGCCGAGGAGAATAAACAGCTTCTTAGCCTTGGAAGTGACGGCAGCGAGGACGTGGGCGACCGCGGTCTCCGTCAGCGGAGCACCAGCGCCAGCTGCACCTGTAGTTGCGAGTGCAGAGCGGGCACCAGTTGATGCGTACGATGCGCCAGCGATGGAGGAACGGTCTGCGAATGAAAGCTCTGTGTCGTAGGGCATGAGGGTGGTCAGGTCGTGCCAGAGAAAGGTATATCCACGTTTGGGGGAGGGGGTGTGTCCTTCCGCGGAGGAGAGAGACGCAGCAGTATCCCCTGGCGGGGCCTTGCGTGCGAGAAGCTCGGAGGCGGACCAGAGGAGGGGGGCCCCGAGTCTGTCGATGGATGCAGCAAGATGGATGTTGGGGGAGAGAGCGAGGAGGGAGAGCGCGTTTCTCATTTTTTGGGCGCGCATGGGTGGCGCGTCGATGTTGTGTACGACGAGGTACAGGCGACGCGTGCGTGGCGCGTCTGCGGCGGAGAAGAAGGAACAAATGCGGCGTACCTGCGCGTCCGCGCCAGTGTTGGCGGCGTTGGCGAGGCCGGGGACGCGCTCTATGGATGCAAGCACGTCTTTGAGAGAGGTGTTGGGATTGTATCCGTTCACGACGACGACGTGACCGCGGTGAGCGAGCTCTTTGGATGCGAAGTCGTTGAGGACGGCGCGCTTTGAGCCGAAGCCGTAGAAAACAAGGTTGAAATCCTGGTCGAGCTCGTGGGCGTAGCGGCGGAACGCAGTACGGGCGTCGTGGTGACCGGACCAGCGGGTGCTGGGCGGTGCGTCGGCGGTGCGGGCATCGTAGGCGGCGATGGTGTCGTTGTACTCGTGCTGGGAGAGTGGGAGGACACGCGCGGAGAAGACGTTGGCGGAGGTGCGGGCACGTGATGCGGCATGGACAAAGTAGGCGTCGAAGGCGGCGCGGGTGTGCTGCGGGTCGTCGTTGGGCAGGTCGTGCTCAGAGACGTCGCTGTCGGTGTCCATCAGATAATTAATTAGTTAGTTATTTTTGACACGATCGATAAGATGCCTGATCAAAAAAACAAAGGCCTCATCTCTCTTTCTCCTCCATCTCTTCGAAAAAATGGCGCCAGTTGGAAAGCTCTACTCGGTCCCGCAACAGCGCCAAACCAAAGTCGTGCGTACCATCGCGCGTACATTGCTCACCGTCTTTCTGACACGGCACAGATCAAGAGCGTCGCTGCTCTTGGTGGCCTCGAACTCGAAATCGTCGCTGATTACAAGCATTATGAGGACAACAAGAAACCTGACTTTCTTGCAAAGTTCCCCCACGGAAAGATCCCCGCTCTAGAGGGTCCGAATGGTTTCAACCTCACCGAGGGTGCTGCCATTGCCCGCTACCGTGCGTCTTCGCTTCCCCTTAACCGCAGATCGCTCCATGTGATCGGGAAAGACGAAAATTATTCATGTATCAGTTATCCCTGTCTTAACCTGTGATGTCGATACGATCCAACTTTTGATCCCTACCCATCCCTTTTATCATCGACTCTGATCGTGAGCTAATATCCCCCTCACAGTCGCAACCCTCTCGCCAAACGCTAACCTCCTCGGCACGTCCCTAGAGGAGCAGGCGTTTGTCGAACAATGGATTCACTTCGCCGAAACTGAGGTCACCCCCTCATCAACATTGGTTTATCAGATGCTTAAGGGCATCTTCGTCTACAACAAGGCTGTACGTTCTTTCTTTCCCCATATTGCAAATCTCATCCTTTTACAGATCCACAACACCCTCATCGAGCGCCAAATTAGGGCTCTCAACACCCTCGAGGCACACCTATTGACGCGTACCTTCGTCGTTGGCGAGCGTATCACCCTCGCTGACATCCACATTGCTGCTGCCGTCCTCACTGCCGTCAGCCTCACCATTGACGCAGAAACACGCTCGAAACTCGTCAATACCATCCGCCACTTCGAGACGATCGCCAACCAGCCCAAATTGAAGGACATCTTCGGTGAGATCGAATACGTCGAAAAAGCAGTCCAGTATGTGCCTCCCAAAAAGGAGACAAAACCTGCTCCCGCCCCTGCTGCACCAAAGGAAAAGAAGGAAAAGGAGAAGGCAAAGAAGGAAGACGAAGACGAAGAGGACGACGGCAACCTCGTCCCCGAGGAACCAAAGGCCAAGAACCCTCTCGATCTCCTACCAAAATCGCCCTTCAACCTCGAGGATTGGAAACGCGCATACTCCAACAAGGACACTCGTGGACCCGATGGTGCCCTTGAATGGTTCTACGCCAAGTACGTCCCCGCATTGGCCCGTCGCCCCGGATTTCGCTTACCATCATGCGAACAGCTTTGACAAGGAAGGCTTCTCAGTCTGGCGGGTTGACTTCAAGTACAACGAAGAGCTCACCCTCATATTTAAGTCCTCCAACCAAATCGGGGGATTCTTCAACCGCCTTGAAGCCTCACGCAAATACCTTTTCGGCTCTGTGGGTGTCCTTGGAGAGCCCGACGCATCCGTCATTTCGGGCGCATTTATCCTCCGGGGTCAAGACGTCAAAGCTGTTGTTGATTGTGCGCCCGATTGGGAAAGTTATGACTACAAGAAGTTGGATTTGGACAGCGAAGACGACAAAAAGTTCTTCGAGAGTGCCCTCGCTTGGGATTTGGAGATCGGAGGCAAGGCCTGGAAAGATGGCAAGAGTGTGAGTCGCGCGTTTCCTCGCCTCCAGCCCTTAGATACTGACGTCTTTTTCAGTTCAAATAAAATTAGATTAGATAAGTGTAGGCTTTTTGTGTTGTCGTCACGCCCAAGTTATGTTTTTTCCTCTGCACGAATGATGCTTGTACTGCAGTTACTTTGATTGCATGATGTAGAACTACTTGACGTGCAATCCCCCGTAGGGGTCTTGTTAGACTCTATAAAATGCAGTTATGCATCAGTCAAGGTTAGTTCGCGCTTCAGGTAACATGTACAGAAACCGAAGTTTAATCACCCTGCGGCACTGACCCGAGGGTCACCCCTCTACTTTGCTTCGCGTTTCTCTGCTGTGTCTGCAGCAGATATCAATCTTAGCTGCCACTGGATGGAGGAGCTTTGCGGCACGGAAATATTCGACTCCTTTGTTTATGTTCCGAGCAGCTATGCAAAGCTCTGCCGGTTCGACTTTTTCAGTCGTTCTCTCAGCTACTCACGCATTCCTGCCCAGAATGTTTGCCAGTGGTTGGACTTGGCGACAAGACCATGAATGTGAAACGCGTGCCGCTCGGAGGGCTGTACATAAACTAAATCATTCATCTCACCAATTTCCCCATCTCTAAATCCTTCACGTCCCGTTCACCCTTGTCCACACCTGGATGCTTCTCCTTTCCCCTTCCGCCCTCCGAAGTCGCTTTTCCTCCTCGCGAGCGGACACGCATGGCAATACCACTTGAAGCCCTGCGTGTACCCATGCGCGAGCGCGTACGTCGCTTGGGTGGGTCCGACGCAAGCAAGGATGGAGGCGTGCGTGAGTCGAGGAGGGCCGGGTTATCGACGATCGTTTTGATGGTGGATGGAGTCACGGGACGTGAGTGCGCTGTGGATGGTGTTGCTGGAGCAAGCGAGGCTCAAGATGAGTGGCTAGGGACAGCGTGCCCCCCGGATCTGTCGGGCGAACTGGAGCGGCGATGTGGGAGACGGTTTGACCACACACAGAATAATACAACGTACGGTTCTAACTAGTGGTCATGGCCCGGACGAACATGTCTTTCCTCGAGTACATGTAAAGTATCCGTAGCTTGTCCAACAAGGAAGTACTGGGTGAGGACAGTAGAGTGGCTGGCCAGTCGCAAACGGTAGCATCAGATAGGGGTCCTTTTGCGTGGGAATCACCAATTTTGGGTCACGGTGTCGCTGTCAGACGTCACTCCATCCTCTGTTCGTGACCGTTCCACTGTTCCCTGTTCCGCTACACTACCCCACTGGGCGTGCTCGATTCGTGAATTGGTTCATACATACTCGCAGGAAAAACTACCTCACCTGTAGCCCTACTACTTTCGGGGTTCGTGTTGCGCTCGCAAAATTGGTAACAACAGTGCCTCGTTGCATCCAACATTGGGGGTATCGTGTATGTAGCTTACACCCTCCTGTGTCATGGCTCGGGACTGACACTGTCTGAGTCTTTAGGGGCACCATTCGAACCACCTCCTATTCATCTGGTACCTCTACCCCCTCCCCCCACATTGACTGTCGCCAAGGGTGAGGAGATTGTGTCCTCAGTCCACATTGATCTCGTGCTCTGACGTCCAATCTACAGGACTCACATCATCCCATTCATTTTCCTTGTTATTGGGGCACATTGTACACACTTGCAAAAGCCTACCCCCTGAACAATTGGTTCTTCAGTTGAGTATGCAGCATAGCTCCCCTCCTCCAAAGAAAAGGGCTCGTATGATTAGCACTGTCGATGATGACCTCCAGGAGGTTGTTCACATGGCTCAGGTTCCTCCACTCGAGTTAGTTTTGGAGCGGCTTGATTCCCGACCTATTTCTCCACCTCCCATCATCATTCCCCAGCCGAGTTTGGTCTACAAGAAGGCAATTGTTGCTGCAGCTGCTCGTGGTCGGGACATCAGGGCCCCTGGCATGGCAGTTCGCCTGGTCAAAATTTTGGCAGAAAATGCCCCTGGTGTGGATATCTCAGAATTTCTGGTGGATCCTTGTATTGCCCTTCCCCCATCAGGTAAGTTCTTGCCTGCATACAACATACTCTATGGGTTAATCACCTATTGCAGTGCTACTCTATCAACAACCCTTGCAGCCCAATGAAGATAGCTTGCGAGTCTTTGCACATGCAGTTTGGTGTCATGACTCTCTCTTCAAGTTTGATCAAGAGTTCTGTTACAACCATCAAGGTTTGGAACACACTGCCAAATATCTTGACCTTAGCAATTATTCCAAGGCTGTGGACATCCTTTGTCCACAACTTAAGCAAAAAAAGAAGTTACTTGTGCGAGATGAATATCTGCTTGCAATGCAAGCATTTGAGATGGATTATATCAATGGAGCTTGTGTCATTGGTCAACCAGGTATTGGTAAGTAGTCCATTTATACTTTCAAGTCATTAAAGGATTATAACCTGTCTATTCTGGACTGGCAGGAAAGACTTGTTTTCTCATCTATGCTCTCATTGAATGTCTCCGGAAGAAGAAACCAGTGGCTTTCCAGATTGACACTGAGACTTATGCACTCTTTGCAAACAACAAAGTTGCAATTCATCCAACTTCAACACCATTACCAAATGATTTGGATGGCTTATGGGCACTTACTGATTCAAACTCAGTGGTCACCAGTCCAGCTGCAGTATTCTTCAGAGTTGGGGGTATTCGGATCTTTCAAACCACTTCTCCTCATATACACCGGTGGAAGGAATGGACAAAGCAAGCTGATGTAAGTCCATATATTATGGACATCTGGTCCTCTGAAGAAATTGGTGGTCTTGCGTAAGTGATATGTAAACACTTTCACCTCAATGGTTGCTAATGGTTAACTTAAGATCACTTTTGGAACTTGATATTGAGCACCTGGTGTCTCTTGCAACTTTGTGGGGAGGTGTTCCCTGCACCTTATTGAAGTTCCTCCAAGCCCCTGATCCACAGACCATTGAGGAGAGCATCAGTGATGATGCTGCCTGTGCTGTTAGGACTGCCCCTAACTTTATTCCTGAGCTCAGAAGGCTCAACCTCCGGAACCCAGGCCCTTCTTCTATTTTCTTCATTAGGCCTTCAAGACCTGAATGGAATGGAGGAAAAATCAATCGCCTTCAACCAATCATCTATATCCCTACCATGCATATTGTCGATATCTTGGGAAAGGCTGTTGGCCAGCACAGTCAGTCAGTCAAGATTGCCTTTTTCAACATCATGGAAACCTATTCTCCCACTCGATCTGCTGGTGGCATTATCTTTGAGTCCTGGTGCCACTCTCTCTTTACCTCTGGAGAGTCCATTGAGATTGAGTGGCATGCCTGTGATGCAGTGGCAGAACTTGAAGATACCTTGCCCAGTACTTTGGAGACAGCTACAGAGTTTGTGTCAACTAAAGATGCCCTGCAGAAGAAGACCCCCTCCTTTTACTGGATCCCTTCAAGGACAAATTTCCCAGGCATTGATGGTGCTCTTTTCACTGAGCATGAGGTATATGCTATCCAGGCCACCCTTGCTACCAGCCATCCATCTCCACAGCCTGGGCTATATGAGCTACTGAAGCTCATACCAAAGGCAAAGAACCTACACTGGAGAGTCCTTTTTATTGGCTTTAGCGAAGAACAATCATCTGCAGTATCAGCATCATACACCAGCAAGCTAGTTGATCCATCAGATGAAAGCATTACAATTCCAGTTGGATTTGCCACTTTCAATCCAATTGCATCAAGCATTAAATATCTGGTATGTTTCTTCCTATTCACATGTTTTTTTTACTGATCTTTGCCTATGTAGAGTTTGGACACTGCAGAGTATAATCCTACTCAGATTGTAGAGTCATCCAGCCTTGAGTCATTGTCTTCTCGTTCAGCACAAGATTAATTTCCCAGCAATCATCTGTGTTGGACTCTGACTTGGACACTATATGATGTGGGAAACAATGATCCCTTGAGATTCTGTTTTTTGGACTTGAGATTTGTTAAACTTGTTTGCTATTGTCTTGGGAAAAATTGTTGGCACTTGTAGCTGTTGAGTAATAGTGCATAGTGTATAGATGACAGCCAAATCACCACTTGAGCATTGCTGGAAGCTGGATAAAACCTTGTGGAATTTAAGCTGGCACACACAACAACACACTCTGGAAAGTATCCACATTTTCTTGCCCGAAACTAGATGACCACAGGGACCACGGCATTACAAACCACCAATACTCCCCGCTACGTTCTCCACTGCATTTTTCAATTCGTGCGCCTCCCGGACGACGCTGTCATTCTCGTCCTCGGCACACTCGGCGATGAACGTCGCCGTTTCGCCGACGAATCCTAAACGCGTAAGCGTGAATAAATAAACACGGTCGAATTTATTGACGACGCACCAACGAGTTTACCGCCCTCGGCTTTCCACATCTCCGTCGCGCACGCCAAAGCCAAGATACGCACGCGGGCGTCCTCGGAACGCGTGTGCATGAGCAGGTCGAGGTTGAGGCGCTTGAGCAGATCAGAGGACGAATTGGGAAGAAGCGCGGCGACGGAAAGCAGACAGGACACCAAGCGTTCTCGCGGCGTTTTCGGCGGCGTCTCCGAAGGCGCGTTTGTGACCAGGGACGGGGAGGGCAAGTGCACGGCAATGGGTACTTGGGATAGCACGTGCGGAAGAAGCGCAGAC
The DNA here is from genome assembly GCA_038092515.1 of Boletus subparvulus. Lineage (NCBI taxonomy): Eukaryota > Fungi > Basidiomycota > Agaricomycetes > Boletales > Boletaceae > Boletus > Boletus subparvulus. The sequence continues at coordinate 2,094 of JBBPQL010001160.1, read as the reverse complement.
AGCTTGTCTTCGCGCCAAAAGACTGAAAAAGAGGGTTTGGGTGACGTTGGGGCAATCGATCGACGAACGTACCTCCGTCGTCAGCTTCGAGAGACTTTGTCAACGTCAAGATAACGCCCGACCACAGTGCCAAATCCGTCGAGGCTGTTTTCAACCCGGAACTAAAGGATTGGAGTACCTCCGTGAGAGGGCGCAACAGCGTGGACATGTATGGATTCATCAGTCCCTGGGGATAATCAACCAAGACGATCAGCATACTGTGGCCCATGATCCGTACACCATACCTTGAAGTAGTCAAGCAGGGCAGTATACACGTGACAGAAAATGATCCTCCTCTCGTCCGTCGCTGTGGTTGCCAAGATAAACACATCATCCTCAAACCGTCGTCGACCCTCAACCATACGCACCTTTTTCATCTGCAAACGCCCAGTCATGCATACGTCGGAACAGAGGTCTGAACGCGTTCTCGTTGAGCTTCACAACGAGCTCAGTAAAGGCCGATATCACATGAGGCTCGCCCTGGCAGAAATACACGGGTTAATTTTGCACGGCTCTTTCCACCCAACATCGAGAAACGCTGACCTCCGCGAAGCCAAACGCCATCTTGACGTCGAACGCTTCCATGAAGACCTTGAACATCGGTCGCAACTTGTCTAGGACCTCCGGACGGGGCGCAGCCTGCAGCGCCCTCTTGAGCAGCGCAAAATACCCGATCATGCCGTTGACATCCTCCTGGTGCCCTGGCTCATCACCGGTTCACATCAAACTTCAACGACGCCACATACCTTTGTCTGCGCCTTGTCCACGTTGGGCCAAAGATCATACAACACGGGAAGTAACACCTCGGCCGACGTTCGTTTCGAAATCGCCTTACTTAGTCCGGTAAGGGGATTGTGTTGTATGGTCGACGCAGCACTATAGTCAACGTAGAGCTTTGCTATCTCGGTCAGCTCTTTTTCCCCATAGAAAGCGGGTAGAGACGACAATAGACTATGAAGGGTTTCAAGGGCGGCCTCCCCTACATCGGCAAGCTCTGAGGGTCCGGTGAGCAGCATAACGACGAGCGTGCAACAAGACGTACGCGTCTTCCCCTTGAGACCTTCACGAAGGATCGATATACATTCCTGCACGATATCCCTAAAGTGAGGGATGATCCGTGGCCCGAGGGCAACACTTATCCAACGAAGTCAGACTCGCACGGAAGAATACGAGAGAACGATGCAACGACTCACACATAGCATGGCAAAACCGACATCCCCGCTGCGGCGGACGTCTGAGATCGCACCACCTTGAGGACGTGTGGCAGGGTCGACATGAGCGTCGTCTCTTCTCCATCACAACACGTGGAGCCCAACGCCTTCAATGCGCCGAGCGCAGATTCGACCAAGGAACCAGCAGATTGGCGTTCAATGGTGCCCCGGATCAGGCCAATGAGTTCAATGATCGTCGCTTGACACTCCTCGCGCAGTCTTTCAGTGACGAGTGGAATTCTGGCGGAAACGACGCCAAGCGCCCCCGCTTTGATCTAGTACGAATACCGTCCGTCCACATTCATTGAACGAGAGGTTTAAACAAAGACGTACCCTGGTGTCCTCGGATGCCAACATCACGCGACCCGCAGCCAAGAACTCTCTGGCAGAAATAACGCTCATGATGCGCTCGATCGCACTCTGCGCCACGGCGACGATCGTCACGACGTCGCTTTCCGGGGCGTGGCCAGTTGGAGGTGTGGCGAGATCCAAGAGATGGGTGATGATGTCGGTGGCGCCACCGCCGTCTCCGCTGCCAAGCGCATTCGGCTCGGATGGTGTCAAGGACGTGCTCACAAATAGAACAAGTGCTTGTATGCGGCGCTTCAGCGTAGCAGAGGTAGACAAAGAGTGTTCCCCATCCCTGCAACGTGATCTCAATAACCGCGGTGAAAACGGACGGAGGGGCATGCGATATTCACCGAGGATAATCCAGAAATGCAGAGCCTGCATTTTCGGGTGCCAGAAGCTGGGATCTAAGCCGTAAGCACTCCTTCAATACCTCCGTGAGTACCTGCAATGCATTGTGAATCGTCTCTAGGTGATCAGACTGGGCAGACGCACG
>JBBPQL010001159.1:0-12236 GCA_038092515.1 Boletus subparvulus | reverse complement strand
TCCCTCCTAACACATAGGGGGTATAGCACATACTCCCTTATAACACATAGATTTTGCCATATCCCAGTTTGGTTTGCAGGGATTTGACATTGATAACCCATAACACATAGTACATAGTCATTTCGCCTGGGCAAAACCCATAACTTCAATGACTAAGCAATAAATATATCTAAATTTGGGATGGGTGTTGTGAAACAAGTCACCAATTACACGAACCATCAACTCCCACCATCATGAAACCCATTGATGTGCTGAAAAAGGGATTACAGTGCTTTGCATTAAAAAGTGTAGTGTGATTAATTCGCAGAGCAGTATTTGGATGTATTTGGTCACGAAAAAACACCACAATAATGTGAAAAAAGACCAGTAGGACTGTGACTGTCACATTTGTCCATGACCCCTTGTCTTCTGATCTTCGTGCCTGGGTCATTACATGGAGGTATGAGGACCATAGGACAGTATCTGAGATTGCAGACCTCGCTGGACCTCGCAAACTGGATCGACAGGATCTCTCATTCATCCACTCCGTTATTGATGCAAATCCATCACTCTCCCTTGACAAAATCGCCCACATGACGAGTCCACATACAAAGATAAAAACATAGAAATGCAGAAATAAAATTCACTTTGCAATGGATCTTATCCAAGAGGCATTTTGTGCAGTTCGGATTCCCTGTTACGACGGGAGATGGCATGGCTCCACCACAATCTGATAAACACGCCCAAATTAAGCTAGTGACCTTGAAAAACAAGACCCCACATGATAAGCCTCGAGGACAAGGACCAAAGGGTAGCACAAACTTACCTAGTTGCAGCTCACACCCTTTGAGCTCTGTTTTGAAGTACTTGCTTCCTGGAATCCAAGGCAGAAGTGGAACGAGTGTTTGTTGTGTCAAACATGTGACTTCTTTGCTGTGACCATCATCATGCATTCGAAGATGGTTAGGGTTAGGTTTTCTTAGGAATTTTTGGCTGGCCAAATAACCACAAACACTCTTGCCGAGTTGCAGAGAATTCTCAACACTACACTTTTTAATGCAAAGCACTGTAATACAGCTTTGAAATCTAACACGAGACTGGAGGACCAAGCTTGAGGCTGACCTAAAGGCTGGTTGGTGAATATTGGAGGCAGATGAAGACTGGTTGGATAATGCGGGAAATTTGATGGATGAAGAACAAGTTGAATCCGACCACAACATCTTCGATGCAACAGACGAAGACATCTATCATGCAGTAATGGATGCGAAGGGGGCACAGGAAAGGTCCAGGAATTCAAGTGATGATACTGACATAGTGCTGGTCAAACAAGTTACAACGCGAAAAGAAGCTCTTCAAGGTGCTATGGCAATACTGAACTACTTGGGGACTTGGGATGACCTATTTGCACATCAGGTGGAAGCCATAATGGGATCATTTGGGCGCAAGACACGAGCGCTCGAGATGCAAGGCATGAGAGATGACAAGATCACTACCTATTTCTCGCATAAATAACTTAAAAACATCATTTGACTAGAGTACACACATTTACTTTAATATTTTTCCTGTCCGTAGTCGTCTCTCGAGCACCCCATACTTCCTAATACCCCATACCTTTTGCCCTTTCCTGACGGGTATGCGTTAGGAGGGAGTACACTGTATTGACATGCTTGGTCACGTCTTCATATTGAAATGTATTTTATGTAAATCATGCCTGGCTTTGCCATCCGGAAGGTGTTGTTCCTAAACGTCCAGTGCCACCTCTGGTGCATCGCTGTCTCGGTTCAACCACATCTTCTTAGACCATACCTCGCAAGAAGTATCCCAGTAGTGAGATGGATAGCTTCTTCAGACCTGGTAGTGAGTGAGTGAAAGGTGGCTACATATCGCCGACGATGGAACGAAAGAGATACAACTGTGATCAATGCCGATCCACTTCCTGCTCTGCAGTGCTGGCTCGTGACCTACCAGTGAGACTCTGACCTATGAAGCACCCATTTGGCCCTTTTGCATTTCTTCCTATCCACATCCATACTCTCAGCAGTCTTGCGCTGTCACGCCTGTCACCCAATCCCAGCAGTGCTCTCGTCTGCCCTCGTTCTAGTCCACCTAAGGCAGTAGTTCTCGGTGGCAATAGGCACCTTTCAGGTGGGGTTTCTTTGCGTGAGGAAATTGACCTTAGAGGTCAATGCTCGTCCGTGGCTATTTCCGAATATTCCTAAAATAGATTGATGGGTGTTTGCACTTAGATCATCCCCTGCAGCGCACCTCCTCAATACCTCTCTTGCGTGTGACTGAGCCTCCCGTGCTCCTTCTCGGTGGCTCATTGCCTGCAATCATGTTCTCTGATGGCTTCTTCGAGGCAGCGTTGTTGGACTTCTCACAGTAAGTCTTCCTACCTTTTTCCATGTCTTCGACCAGTCGTGGTTCTCTTGTTAGCTTGTCGACCGGTGTAGGACAGCACTTTTCTTCTCCACACAAAAAGCGTGACAAGCAAAAGACTCAAACCGTAGCCCATATCCCTGGCCAAAGTACCAAGCGTGCGCGGCTTCTCTCTGAACTTACAGTGCTGCTCAAGCAACCATCTCAGACAGCCACTCCACAGTCTATTCCAACTTCGTCAATGCCACATGGGAACGTTGAGCCTGACATCATGTTCTCCTCCAAATTCACAGACGAAATGGCTAGGGGCATCCACAAAGCTCCTCCCCAGGCCCCTGAAGCACCTCGTCACTGAGATCTTACTGTTAGTTCCAGTCGTTTGTCAAAGTGCTGGCAGAATATCATTCCAACCATGGTCGAACCATATGTCAAATACCTCACTCAAACTCTTGGCAAACTGCTCATGACCTCAAATACCATACTTTCTGGCTGTTCAAGGGAGCCATGTGAGCGAAAGCGAGCATCGATCGTCTGCCTTTACTTTGACCGTACATCTCCATTTCTACTCTTGTTTTTATTTGTCACATTGGACCCTGTTTAGATTTTTTGATTCGTGAGGTCATGAGCTGCCACTGCTCAAGCCTCCTGAAGCTCCTCGTTTCTCAAGGGCTTTTCCCAATGGCACCTTCTCAACCTTGCCTCGCCATCTCCATAGAATTTCTCACATTTTATTGCGCCCTATTCAAACGATCTTGCAATGCTATCAACGCTCTTGCTCTGGCTCTCAATGCGCACTATGTCCGACAAGGCTACAGGATGACAAATCATACGGTTCGAATGTACCTGAGGCTCATTTGCTGTACTGACACCTCAGGCTTACAGGGCGAAACTGTCCACGAACCGTTTCGGCAGAGTTTAGGTCATGCTGTCCAGTGGTTTGACATGCTCCAGCTCGAAGTTGACAGTCGTGTGGAGCACATCATTGCCAGTTGTCGTGATAGGATTCTTTCAGCCCAGACTTCTTCTGCCAACCTTCAAGTTGGCAGTATCTCTCAGGCCAATCCGCTACCACCCGAACAGACTCGGTGTGCCCCGATCCTTATTCAGTGATGTCCAGCATGTTTCGGTGGTAAGAAATTTGGCACACCATTGGAAGAAGGTTGTGACATCCATGTTGCTGCTGATGGCAACTTCCACCATCGTCACCGATGCTCTGCTGGCGATGGCCCAGCCTTCTATGACCCTGTCTATATCCTACCCAAGTCACAGGTTGATGCCGTTGGGCGCCGGATTCAAGAAGCTCGTAAACGTGCCCCGACCAAAATCCCCACCGCCGTCCCTGATGAGGCGATCGACCAGTGTCAACACTCGTACGAAGCAGCTGATGAGAAGAAGAAAAAAACGGACATGGAAATCTTTGATGACGGCAGCCTCATGGAAATGGTATGCTGGCATGATATTCCCCTTTTCTTTGCAAATATCGACACCCCGGGAGAACAGCAAAAATATGCTGTTACCCTCATCGAGCATCTGTTCTCTCTCCTGCCTTCGAATGCCACAGTCGCAGTCCTTTATGATGTGGGCTGCGTGCTGGCACGAACCCTTCGACAGGTGAGTAAACCATATCACACCCTTCATTTGTATTGAACGATCCATAGTATAATATTCTCAGTCCGTCGACCTTTTCCTGAGTATGATTTGTGACGACGGCCATGCATGCTTACGGGCATGAATGGGCCTGTCAGCTTGTCTACAACCCCTGCATGGTACCAGGAATGGGGCTCTCAGATGGCGAGGGAACAGAACGACTGTGGTCGAGACTCACAAAGCTAATCACCATCAAATGAGGCTCTTTGGTATGTCACTTTCCCCACACTATCATCATCGCCACTGATTAGTGCCACTAATAGTGTCAACAACGTCTTTGGTTGATTGATCGCCCAGGCAGCCGCTATCGGATCTGAAATGCTTCATGACCTTGGAGACTGGATCCGCCGGCGCTTGAAGAAGGGTGTTCTCGAACAAGGAACTGCTGCCCAGTCCGTTCTAGACGCGATTGAAGATAATGTCCTGGAACTTCGAGGCTTATGGGCGGATCAGAGGCAGGCACAATTGTCAATCTGAGCTTGTAAGTAACCATCACATATAATGATGTATTACGCTAATGCCGTTTACAGATGCTCCCGCACGTCTCAAAAAAGAATTGGACACAGTCCTCACGCTCCAGGCCGACATCGACACTTCTGAGCACACCATTCAGTCCATGCGAATTGCACTCCAGAAGTCACATGCTTCATCAGATTCACTCGAAGTTCTTGCCAGTCTCCAACGTAGCCACGCTCACTTACTCAACAAGGTCGACATTCTCTATGCTTCGCTGAACATTCATGATAAATTTCCCGAGCTGAAAGGTATCAATCTGGAATTTGTCCAAATCCTCCTCATGGCCCGCGACTTGAAGATTAATATCCGCAAGTGAGCGATAGGGAGTTTCTTCGAATGGGACAAATTAGATCGTGCTGTCGGGGGTAAGGAGAAAACGCTTGGTATGTTCCAGTGCAAAACTACCCCCATTGAACCCATCAACTGATGTTATTGCAGGCACCAAACTTCATCAACAGACATGTAAGGTCATCACCAAGCGTCAGCCAGCGCTGATGGCATCGATTCGCAAGTTCAACCAATATTGCCAGTGCCTACATGAACTTCATGACTCATTGATCATCATTCCAATTCCACCCCCTTTACCCACGAAGCTGAATGATCTATGGAATGACCCGACCCTCCTTGAAGATGTGTGGATCTCGCCTTGTATTGGAGAAGCACCCCGGTGGTTGGAGGATCCAGATACTCGAGATGGTATCTGGGCGCTCCTAAAGCATGATCAGTGTCAAGAGGAACAGTGTCGACTTGGACGAGAAGCCGACAACATGTGCTGATGGTTTGGCCATGAACTTGCTGCCATTGAATTAGCATTGCGACAACCACAATGTATGTCCTCGATCCCAGCTTGCTTTTATAAACTCAATACACCCACAGATTCTGTCTATGGTTCTCTCCTTCGACAACAGAGAGAATCCATTCAGAATCTCCAGGATTGCTGGCCCAATGTCCTTGCTTCTCCTGCATGCTACACCAGTCAGGCCCGAATTGCCGTTCAGCTTGCTGAGAGCCTCTCTGGAGGCTCTTCGCCTCCCGAGCTCCAGTGGCTGGACCCTATTGTCTTGACCTTGGCCGATGAATGTCAAGCCGAAGAGGATGCTGAAGATGTTACACCACAAGGGGATACAGTTGATGATGTCTTCGACCCTGGGACTGCTGTCCTTCAAGATGTTTTGGCAGGATCCGTCCCTGACGAATCCGACGAGGAAGATAATGACAATGAAGAACCACCTGATGTGCACATTGAGTGGCGGATTCCTCCAGTAAGACATTCCACGGTCGACTCGGACAGTTCTGCGGACATAACCTTCCATTTCCAGGAACCAATTCGTGACTCCTTTAATATTCCCATTAATACCATGTCTGTTGACTGCTTCCTTGGCACGCATGTGCGCCCTGCCCAGGATGGGTTCCCTGCCCTTGTTTTCAAAACAAGGGACACGAACCGACTGGTGTCGTCGACTGGATTGCTCAATGATGTTTGTATCAACGGGTGCACCGCCCTTCTGTACACCCAATTCACTCCCACTCCGGGGTGCTTTTCGGTTTTTTCTACATATGATCTCCATCGAATCCGTTACAATGCTGATGATGAAAGCTTGTGGCGAAACACCTCGCAAACGCACTACTGGGAGACGTCAATCTGGATCCTCCCGATCCATCATCCCTCCAGTAATCATTGGGTAATGTGCAAGATTGATTTCACGCTCAAACGAGTGGAGCTATTCGACAGTTTTGCAGAGCGAAAACCCTGGAAGACCGAGATTAAGGTATGGTTCCTCTCCTGCAAGAACTAATTCATTGACATCCCTCTAGTATATTATGCAGTTTATCAGCCGTCTTTCTTCATTAGCCTCACACAAGGTTGGCATCCCTCATCGAGACCTCGGAGTTGAATGGTTGGCCAACCCCGTACTGGTGAGTGGATGTTAACCACCCACTGTGAGGTGAGCCATTCACCACTCATGATCCACTCTAGGTAGAGCCTCGTCAGTCCAATGGACATGATTGTGGTCTCTGGGTTCTTGCCCAGATAGCCGCAGTTTTGAGAGGTGCAAGTGTCACAAACTTGATGGAACACGACATGCCAGCATTCCGGCAATTTCTTTGTCTACTCATCATTCATATACCATTGCTACTGTGACATAACTAGTACTAGTAACACACAAAAACCAGAGATTTCCTGTAGTCGATCTGTGGTATGTAGTACTTGTGCCCACCGGGCCCCTCACTCTGGTGCTTTGCCCCTGCGCTCGGCAGCAGTAGAATTCCGACTGTCTGAATCTGTGACTTTAGATGGGTCTAGAATGGTTGTGAGAACCTCGCAAGGGCCAGCGTGGCTCCGAGTCCATAGCAAGTTATCTTACCTAATCAATCTCGCTCTACGAGGGATGAACTGAGCCAGCAATACACAGTTGAGCAACCCGATGGAGATTAGACGATACGCTCGTACAGGTGCCTGTGCGACAGCTGCGAGAAATGAAAACACCCGATAATCTGGGCTGTTCAGGTCTGAAACGGCATAGTATCAATATCCGAGTCACACGAGAAGAAAACTCGAACAGAAACCCAACACCTAAGTACGCAAATGAAGCACTACCACCATGCGAACAAAGCACGTAAGGGTGAGGAGGGAGGGTAGCAAAAAAATTACAAAGACATAGGCTTTACACGCAGTACGCGCAGATACTTCATTGGCTCGGGTCTGAGGCTCCAGCAGTGAAGCAAACATCCTGGCAGTGTCCAGCGAGGATGGTGGCGCTAGGAAACAGCTGATGAAGCCACAGAACGCGTTAGCAAGCAAGTGCGAACGCTCCAAATGAGCTGAACAACCCGGGAGGTGGAATGGACACACTAGCACTACGTGATGCCCACAGCGCCCTGCAAGTATCAGGAACGAGCACTGGGACGTCAATGGAATGGGCACATAAAGTCGAGATACCGGAAAAGGAGATGGGGTGGATGGGCAGGGCCAACCAGGGGATATCAAGGGTGAATGGAGGCACGCTCGTCCATTCATCTACATCACTGAGACCAAGATATCATGCTATGCCCTTGTTTGAATGCCAAATAGACTCTAAAGTTGTTTATCATTGTACCCCGGCTAGATTCCATCATACTTGCATGTGAGATCATCAGCGGATTTTGCTACATAAGCCTTCACTTGTAAAACTTCAAGTGAATTGTAATGTGTTTACAAGTCAGTTCACTGATGATTTGAACCTCGGACATTGTTCTTCCTCCTCGAGGCTGGCTCAAGCATCCCTCAGCCACTGTGTGTGACATCGGCGACACCACCATCGCAACGCGACGGCAAAACGTGCCCACATTGCTGCCCTGCCTATCCCCACCCTCTTCGAACACACCTGCAGCACCATACATGCATGACGAGAGCGACATCGATGCGACGATGCGACGACGGCAGCATCATCATCGACGCCATCATGACACAATGGCACGATATGCCTGCAGCACCGTCCCACCCCAATGAAGACAACGACACTGATACCACCACATGATGGCAACGATGACAGACGCACTGGCGGTCCTGCCCTGCCTAACCCTGTCTCACCCTCCTCGACCACTCCCCACATCCCCACTTGTGCCACAACGATGACGCTATCGATGGCATGACGTACCCATGTCGCCACCCTGTCCAATCCCAACCCACCCTCCCCAAGCCTGCCCCACAGTCCCACTTGTGCCATGATGACGCCATTAACGCCGTGCCATGACCAACCCCATTTAACCCCCCTCTGAATCGAGCATACCTGCAGCCCCACATGCCACGACGACGATGCCACCACACGATGGCAATGACAATGCTGTCGACGACAGACACACCAGCGTCTGTGCCCTGCCCAACCCCAACCCACCCTCCTCGACCGCTCCCCACAGCTCCATGCACAAGGTGATCGCAATGGGCCTTCGTGTTTTGCGCACACCTTATCTTAGATCCGTCGTGAATCCTCTCCATCGACTTTCTATTTTCGGTTCTGCATGTCTAAAGTAAATAGTAGGGTTGTATATGGTAATAGGAAAAGTGTTATCATTGGGCAAGTCTATGGAACTGGCGTGCAGGGCTTGCCTGATAATCCAAACATGCCCGAGTCGGTAATACCAATGCGCAACCATCGATGAGAATGGGCTCAATTGAAAAATGGAACTCAAGTTTATGTTCATTGCCCATCAGAGAAACAAATTTGAGAGATTCGCGAAGTAGTCCAATCTGAGTATGATGTTGCCGTGTGCTACACATTGCGCTCATATTCCCAAACAGTTGGCATCTTACTGCAATTACGTAGGGGAGGATAGTGTTGTATTCGCTTACAACAGACTTATCAACCCCATTGGCATATTCCTTTTGCTTTTGCTCATTTGGGGGTTTATAACTCGCATGTATTGTATTATAAGGAAAATCAGGTTTCAGTGATGTAATGTTAAGGTTCATCCACCGCATTTGGCCACTGGTGACCTCAGCGGACAAATCAATCCGCAGTGCCTGTACCATCCACCTCGCTTTCTCAGCCACCCTGGTCCTCCAGTATTCCTGTCCTCCCTGGACCTTCCAAACATTCACCAACACACAAGCGTACCTATTCCATTACCAACTTGTTCATCCTAATCCATGCAAGCAGACACGCACACCCATCTCGACCCATCCATCTGTCATTCTATTTGATCGACAACTCAGTTTGCATCGGATGAGTATGATGAGCCATTGGTGAAGTTGATCCCATAGTCTGGTGCATTTTCGTACCCTTCTGGCTCCGGTTTCAAGTTTGGAGGTGATCTGACTGACGATTGAATCCACAGCATTCCATTTAAATTTATCTGTTATGCCGACTTCAACAGTGATGAAATGAACATGAGTACGTCCACCTGACTTCATTCGAGTATTCTATTGGCTTACTAGTAGCAGGTACTCTAGCATACCCCAGTCTGAACAAACCTGTGCCGAGTTAAGCTAGATTGCATGGGTTCCATGCCAGGTCAGTAGTGCGGCTCAGCATCACCTTCGAGCACGGTATGAAATTTTTGCAGATTATATCCCCGCAAGCGAACAAACCCGTTATAGATATCGTACAGGACAGTGTTGCTGTGCAGTATCTGTAAGTTTATTCTGTGAGTGGATTCCACACCAGGTCAGTAATGCGGCTCAGCATCATCTTTGAGCATGGTATGAAATTTCTGCAGATTATATCCCTGCAAGTGAACAAACTCATTATAGATATCGTACAGGACGGTGTCGCTGTGCAGTATCTGGCGTGGGTCTATCCTGCGAGACACATTCTTGGACTGGAATCACATCCAACACATCCTTATCTGGGCCCCTGGGCCGCCAATTGGGATGGCAATGTCCCAACGTAAACAAATCCTGAGCATGGTCATTCCCTGGGGTATCAATATTCACCGTGCATCCTCATTGAATCCCATCTTTGACAAGTCGACAATGGTGAAATCCTGTTTGGAATCGTGGACAATTCCTTTTCGTCCGATGCTACTTTCATGCATCTTCCTTGCTGTAAGTTGCCAGGAATCCCTTCAGAACTTCTTTGTATTATGGGCGTTCACATTTGTGCCCCATTTTTCAATGTGCCGACATTTTCTGAATTCTATAACATATTAGGCTTCCATCAGAAGCACATTCGGCGCAAATGTCTAGCCCAGGCTTTCTATATCTTTGCATCACTTCTATTCAAGTTACATGAGTACTGACCACTATATCTGCGATCCAAGTCATCCAGAATTGTTATAAGAATGGTCTGTGGAGCTCTATTTGCTGTAATACTTCCTCCTTGCGAAAGTTGTAAGTTCCCCCTTGGTATTCGCCCACTCATCCTCACTCTCTCTACTCAGGTGATGTTGGACTCCTTACATGGCAGTCACGGTGGTGATCACAGTTGCAGCTGCAGCATTGTGCCTGACGTTCCAGCTCTCCCTGAGGAAAGCTTGCCAGGTATTGCCACCAATATTGTAGAACAGATCGGAGGTGGTCGTCGAGCTCCTTCTCCACCGCCTGTCCACACTCCAACACAGTTGCGGCAAAATATCAAAGTCACTAGCCATGATGATGGCACGGTTCGAAAGGCGCAGGACCGTCATCGCATGTTGCTTCCACAGCTACTGGCCACAGGCGATGAGGTCACACACAATGACCCTGACCCTTTTGTTGTTGAGCCTCTTGCAAGCCTCCAGCCCACGGCGTCCATGCACCAGGTTGCTGCAGATAGAACAAAAGGTTCGTGTATACTAATGGGCTGTGTGAGATGCTGATATGTGGATATAGAGCACTACCAACTACCACCTGCTCACATGTCTCAGGAGCTGGACGATGTCAATGAGACTCCACGTACAGCCTTATTCCGAGGTCGTCGGGTGGGGCTAGCCCCACCTGAAGCACTGGATCATGCTGGCTTCCAGCGTGCAGAGTCTACTGGTGTAGCACACGCTGTGCCAGAAAAGGTATGTTACCACCTTGTAACATTTCAATGATGCTCTACTGAGGATTTCATAGCCACAGTCTACCTCTGAAGACACATCTTCTCGTCCTGGTGCCAGTCATCCAGACAAACCTGGGATGATAACGACATCACAGGACAAGGTAGGCACCACTTGTCTTTACATCGGGGGCCTGGCTGATGGCCATTTCACTTATCTTAGGATACCTCATCGGTCGCGACAGTTCCAGCAACAAATGTGATTCCCTCGACGCCTGCCGTTGGTGTGCCCACTTACCCACTTGCATCCTCAAGCCGTGTCACCCCATCTCCGTTTGTTGATGCCGTGAACAGTGCCACCATGGCTGTCACTTCATCAATCTTTGTTGGGGATAGCCTTGACAATGGAGAAGACAACCAAGCTCCCTCCAATGTGCCGGCATCCTTCGTTGTTGGGAGGACCTCTGAGGTGGTGCTCGATATCCTCGATGAAGGGTTTCAACGCCTCCATGATGAAATCAGCGAGATCAGCATTCAATCCGGTCTGCCTCTGCAGCAGGTCATTGACCGCTTTATCAAGAATTATGCACGATCGAATGGCGGTAACCATTGGAACGAATATCAAACATATTTTGCACAGCATATGCAGTGTGAACTCGCAAGGCTATATGGGCCAGAGGCAACTGTCGCAGGAACCCCTTGTGATTTTTTTTCTGACTTCCATATTCAAAAGATTGTGCTGATGATGTTTGACAGCGGCTCGTGTTCGAAGACAATGTTACGATCTCTTTCAGGGGGCATACCCTGATACATGGAAGGATATCCTTGAAAAGTCTCAGGAAGTGAATGACTGTGTTGACACCGGCAAGACTGTGGCTCAGCGGCAGCAGCTCTTCAACAAGAATGTGAGAAAGCTCACTCAGACAGTAAGTATACGCATATTCTACTCCAGACAACGAGGCTCTGATGAAGCTCCAGTTTCTCTCATTGTTGAAGGGCCATGGGATTGAAGGTGCATTCCTCCTTGGGGGGAAAGTGATCAATCAAGACCATGGCCTGGCAGCCGTCTACACTACGCCGGGTGCCAAGGGTGTAAGTATGTCATTATAATCAAGTGACACTTTGACGAATTCAAATTGTATAGTTCTTTCTCAAATGCTGCAGAGCTGATAGCAATGAGATCATCGCTCACTTTAAGTCACATGTATAGTGAGTAATGATTTATCCTCAAATATCCTCTGCTGACATTCTCTAGCAACCGAGCCTCTCTGGATG